>JACEGR010005307.1:0-74801 GCA_014170235.1 Listronotus bonariensis
TTTTCTCCGATACGGTACAGAATCATAATCCCAAATATCAAATTAAATAAGTATGGGTTGGTTTTTTAAAAATAAATAAAAATAAAAAAAAACTATTTTAAATTAGAGGCTTTTCTTCTATCGATTTCTTTTTAATTCTAAGGTTTTATATATTATCATGTATAGGGGCAAAGCTATTTCGGGAATAAATAGAGTTGTGACACTATACAAGGTGGTTTTTGGTTGAAGGAAGTAAAATAAATTATTGTTTGTTATTACAAAGTCAAAATCGACTAGGCATAAAGTTTTTATACTCATTAAAATATCAAATTTTAAAATATTGTTTAATGTACAGTGTCAGTTCAATGTAGGGGTCTGTTTTGACATGTATTATGATGTTTTATTTTAGTGAATTTTGCACATTGTCGAGAAATTTAACTATACCATATTTTTAATAAAAGTAAACATTATATACCAAAACCAAAACTACTGCATGTTGAATTAACACGTGCTATTTTTTCATGATAAGGTATTTTTTATTTTTAGGAATTTATTTCATTCACCATTTTGTCAAGAGCAGTTATAAGAAATAAAACCTTTCTTACGGGAGTAACGTCACGAATCTTTTTTCCAGTGTAAACCAACGAGTATTTAAATTTGCTACTTAAATTTAATCCAGGGGCGGCCATAGGGGGCATTGCTCCCTTGGATGCGACATCCTTTCTATTTTATTGTGTTATTGTGTTTCATACATGTCTAATGGCAAATATGGGCATTTATTGAGGGCCCCTCCTCGAAAGTTGGTCCGAGGGGTGGGGCTGATGATGGAATTGAAGAGTGACGACCTTTTCAAATACGTGGGAAGGAGGTTTTGTGTAATTTTATAAAATGAATGAAAGGTGAAAACAATAAAAGAAGTTAGAGGACCTTTTTTTGCTCTTCAAAAACTTTGATCCTCCTTTAAAAATGTTTGTTTTTTGCCACCTCACACACTTCTCCTCGGGCCATGGCCCCCCTCAGAAAGTCGATATGACCGCCCCTGATTTAATCCGTTTTAACTGGGGTAGATTAAGTGTTTTTGGAAACGCACCGGTCACTTCCGGTGACCTCTTTGATGTTTGACAGTTGTTCAAGATCGCAAAAAAGCAAATTTTAGTCATAAACTACAGAATATCTTTGTTCTTTTTTCTGCAAAAATATTTAAGATTTACTATTAAAAAATAAGTTACAGTTTTTGAACATTTATATTTATTATTTCATTAAATTTAATTACAAAATTTTTAAACATCATAATTTTAGCACTTACCTTTAAATGCATTTCCTTTGATTTCATACCATGAATTTTTATTAAATTGGATATATTTAAGATTATTAAATCCTGAAAAAGCATTTTCTTCCACATCAAGAAACTCACTAGCAATAACTTGAAAGTTTTTAAGGTTTTCATAATTCGTTTGTAAGAAATCTTTTCTTAAAGTTACGTTTTTACAATTTTTCAAAATCAAGACTTGGGTATCACGGGTTAAGAACGCTCCCAAATGATGGTCAATTTTTTCCAGTCCCTTACAAGTTAAAATAAGTTTATTCATTGTATAGATACATTTATTGTTGACTTCCAAATCTTGCGTTTTAACAACCATGTTTCCAAGTATGGATATTGAGAACAATAGCAAAATTTGTCCAAACTGCTGAAACTAAAATTCACTTATTAATAGTGGCAAAAATATTTACTAAAAATTAATTTTATACCATCTTTCTTTATAGGTTATAAGTCCATTCGGTACCAAAGTTTTTTAAAAATTCCTAATAAACATTGAATGCGTCAAGTTGTTGAGCTTAAAGGTTATCAATAAAAATAGCATATAGGGGAGAGTGTGGAAAAATAAGGTACTTAAAACTTTAAGAGAATAATATTCCCCAGCAAACACTATTTGCCGGCAATGTACATTTTTCATATTGGCATTGATGGTAAAGCATTGGCAATTGGTGGCAATATTATGCCAACATCTTATACGCATTAAAAAGTCAACCCTAAATAAACACTTAATTGCCAATAAATTTTACATGCAGGCGAATTGCCGGCAAGCATACAAAAATGGCGGCATACCAATCCTGATTAAATAAAGCACGCGTTTTTGTTGCAGGCAAATAAATATTGGATTTTGAAGGCAAACCTTCAACGCATATTCATACTTTTTAAACCATATTAATAACATTGGTATTTAACTAACATTAAAGCAATTTTTTTGATTCGTTTTATTTATAATGGCAGCTAAACAACATTATTTTATGTTTTTTACATAATTTAAAGGAAATGGCCTTTTTATAACATTTTATTGTTAAAAATCATGCAAATAAAAATTAGGTCAAACAAAATGTTTATTATGTATTTTGGAGCGAATAAAAATAAAATGATGGTAAAATTAGCTACGTTAATTTCGACCGAAGGTGACCGCTTTGTGCATTTGTTTTCTACGTGGTTTTCTAGCTTTTTAGTTTCTTTTTTAAAGAAAAGAGTTTTTAATAGACATAATTAAATGTATTCATTACCTAATAAGTGTGTGTTGTGTGATTAATTGGTGATGGCTAGTCGAGAAGGCAAGATATTCATATAGACTGTTAGGAGCTGTAAACATTTTGTTTAAATCTTTATTAAAAGTTTTAAAGACGTGTTAATAAAAAATATTATATATATTTAATAGTTTTTTGACATACCGATAGATGGCGTAATGGACAATAAACTACTACGTTTCTGCAATATCTTCGCTTTTTATCGTCTAAACCGTACCCATTAGACAAAAATAATTCGAGAGCGGTCTGCGGTAGGTGATCTCACTTAGCTTTGAAAGAAATATCTTCGGCTAGTGTAAAAATCTGCATCTCCAAGTTGGACAGTGTTCCGAGAGATGGTACTTTGCATTGCAAGGAAATTGCATGCAGTAAGGAGTTTTTTCCTATTTTAATTTTCAAATAAAATATCGCATCATTTTAGCTTTTAAAAAAAGTATATGCGACAATTTTCGCCAATAAGACGTCAGCTTGCTGCTTGGGAGTATCTGCATTTGCCCACTTTCGTTTTTTTTGTTATCTTTTTGCCAATAACTTATTAATGATGGATGCCATTATCTTAAACGCATTTTTTTGCCAATAACTTATTAATGACGGATGCCATCACTTTATCTGCAACACGTGGCCTAATAACGGCCAATTGCCCACTTTCGCGTCTTTTTGATACCTTTTTGCCAATGCCTTGCCATTAAAGAGTGTTGGCAATGCCAGTAAATTAAATGTACAACGCCGGCAAAAAATGTTATATGGGTAGTTTTTAATTTAACTAATATTTATTACCCTTTTAAGATTTGGTGGCATTTTGGTATTCAACAAGCTCTGACAAATATTTTATCAGGCTGATAGCCTCTGCTTTTTAAATTTAACTAGGCTATTAGTCTGATAATAATTTGTCAGAGCTTGGTAACTACGGCCGTATCGGCACTGTTATTTTGTATCGATAGTACCAAATTCGACAGTAAAAAATAGTGTGCATAGGCGTAACTAGTGGGCCGGCCAAAATAAATGGTAATGATAACGAGACGCATTTTGTTTAACAAAATTGTTTTTGTTGTAAAGACAAGTTAAAAAAATAGGTCATCACTTAAAAACACAAATCCTTTATGTACATGACAATTTAAGAATATTATATTCTAATTCTTAAATGCTATTTTTATACAGACAAATAATATTGAAATAAAATAAGAATATCCAATTAGAATTCACAGATTGAACACATAACCTTTATTTGGAACTCTTAATTGGTTATTCTTATTTTATTTTCTTGTTATTTGTCTGTATAAATTCAGCTTATGTTTTATGTAAATGTTTTTGAAATTTAAATAACAAACTACTTTTATTTCAGATTAGGCAAGGGTGGCGCATCGAAAACGAAACAGACGCATTTACTGGCAGCTCTGTTTTTTTTGAAAAACGCTCAGACCCGTTGATTTTGTTTTCGAGGGGACACAAGTTTGGCAAAAAATCACGTTAGCACGTGCAGCCCCTGGGCAGGGGTGACACCAACCTTAAAATCTTAAATGAAAAGGCGGATCGAGTGATACATCATTTTAAAGCTCCTGACGAGTACTTTATAACCCTAAAATATGAAGTCAATTTCTTCACCTATTACAAAATGGCGGTACTTTAAAAATTACCTAAATACTTGATTTGGATGGCCATATTTCCGAAACTAATAAAGTTAGATGTACTTAATGTGGTATTTTCTTAAAGCTCATTTAAAGATCTTTTAATGGTTAAATAATATACTGGGTTCTTAAATAAAAAAATTTGTACTTTTTCTTCTACCCTGTATATTACTACCAGTATCACCATTAAAAGACCTCTAAAAGAGCTTTAAGAAAACACCACATTAGGTACATCTAACTTTATTAGTTTCGAAATATGGCCATCCAAATCAAGTATTTGAGTAATTTTTAAAGTACCGCCATTTTGTAATAGGTGAAGATTTTGACTTCATATTCTAGGGTTATAAAGTACTCGTCAGGAGCTTTAAAATGATGTATCACTCGATCCGCCTTCTCTTAAGATTTTAGGGTTGGTGTCACCCCCGCCCAGTGGGCTGCACGTGCTAACGTAATTTTTTGCCAAACTTGTGTCCCCCTCGAAAACAAAATCGACGGGTCTGAGCGTTTTTCAAAAAAACTGAGCTGCCAGTAAATGCGTCTGTTTCGTTTTCGATGCGCCACCCTGTATGTATATACAGTTATATGGCCAAAAAAAATAAGAGTGCATATCAAATTTTAAAATTACTTGTAGGTACTTGTTACAAAAATAAGAAGCAATTCAACAGCACTACGTACCACAATTATCAGGCTTATGGTGCTTTTTTTTAATGCATGTTTGGAATAGTTTGGACCGATAATAAAGGTGAATAGTGAACCAAGAATAGAATAGATTAATGCCTAATAGGTCCAATCTCTACCTCATTGTCAAGAACTTGTTAAAAAGAACCGATGAACAACTAAACAGGTTTACGGAACCTGTTCTCGGGTAGGAACGGAACTGTTCGAACCTGTTCAGCATTCTTTCCTGTTCTTTAACAACTCTAATACTAATCGTATAAAATTCACTAAAATGCAATTAGTGTATTCCTTTTATGCTCTAGAACCTCTCAAAACCGTTCTTGAACTGTCAAGAGTGTCAAAACTGTCAAAAATACAATAGATTGCAATTAAAAGGAACACTTTTGGTGTCGTTCCGGGCGGTTCTAGACCCTAAAAGGAATACACCAAATTTCACAACTTGCAATGTCATTCACTAATGACAGTACACAGAAGATATGAGGGTGCGTTCCTAGCTAAAATTAGGAATTCCCTGATTGCGTTCCTAACGATAATGGTTCTCGAACAACTTTTAGAGTTATGCAAAAAATAGGTTATATCTTATCCTTAAAAGTACGATTCAATAATTTTTAATGTGCAAACATTATCATTTGAGACTTTTTTCATTCATTTCATTTCCTTATTCATTAAAGTTCGAAATACGGTCAATAAAAACGTTTCATATATGTAGGCTCTAAAAAACGTTTGTAATACGTTCATTTCATTTTTTAGTCTTGAACGTTCGGACCTAATAAAGTGTACCTTAAACGTATGTTTTCTAAACATTGTGTGTTATTAGGGGGAGCGCGGCCCTCGCCGATGAGAGTGAGAAATGGGGTGCTTAGCTTTAAGATCGATAAAAGCAGACAAAACAAAAACATTTTTTTTCTGAAATAACAATATTTTATGTAAACTGTTGTTATGTTATGTTTTGTTGTTAAAATTTAAGGTATATGTTTTTATATTGTTTGTAGTTTTTATCATACGAATTTTTCCTGTTGACAATAAACTGATTTGATTAGATATGGGCAAATGAGAGGACCGGCGCATCGAACGTAATAGGTCAGTTTAAATGAAAAAATTCGTTGAGTACTTCGTCTTACCCCACTCTCCTCTATAATATATTTAATTATTCCAATACATATATTTAATTATAATAAACAAATTTTCATTTTGTTGTCGATTTAGGCAGCTCTTACTACAAATGCGTGCGAAAAAATGAGAACTGTTTTGCACAAATCCCATTTGGCCATTTTTTTCTAAATGGACGTTATTACGCGAGTTATGCGTTAATAGACTTATTATACAGGGTATTTTATAACTTATCCGATAAACTTTAAGCGCTAATTCTACAATAAAAATAATATGAAAAAAAACTTTACGTGAACATATTATGTCCTAATCGTCTTAGTTGTTGAACCACAGGGTGTTAGAAATTAAAAAAAATATTGTTTTTTTATAATAACTTTTATATCAATTTAAACATTTTTAAAAAAACTTGGGGGATGCCTCCTATGCACAAAAAGACATTTTTTATCATAAAGAACAAAATGAATTTTTACCAGTGTTGTCCATAAGAGGTTTAGATTAAATATATTTTAATTAAGAAATGGTACGCCACTGCCTTTTTCTGATATAATAATATATTTTTTAATTCCCATTAGGTTTGGAACAAATTTAATGTCTTAACTTTTTATTTAATGCACGGTTTTTGCGTAAATAAATTAAAACGAATTCTCGGAACTGCTGTTTTGTTACGATAATACCAAATTCTACAGTAAAAATTCCTTTGTTATTTTTTCTTTAATTAAATAGGGATTTGACCATGCCGAGAAATGGTTTTTATTTATTTACGCAAAAACCGTGTATAAAATAAAAAAGTCAAGAGATCAAATTTGTGTCAAACTAAATTGGAATTTTAAAAATATTTGTATCTTAAACAAGTGCACCATTTTTTTCTTAAAAATATTTACCTTAAACTCCTCGTGAACGACACTGGTAAATAAAAAAATCTTGTATGCCAAAAAATGTCTCTTGATGCAAATATTTTTAAATTATCCAAATTGGTATAAGAGTTGTTATAAAAACAATATGTTACGACCACTTGTGAAAATAGCAAATGGCACACTGGTTTCATGCATAGAAAATGCATTATATCACACTAGTGGTGCAAAGTACTTTACAGCACTAGTGTTGCAAAGTACTTTACAACACTCGTGTGATATATATTATGATGTCATTCTAAAAACTGCTATTGGTTTTGCAAGTGACATATTTATTGTAGTAACAGTAAAAAAACTTTTACTTACCTTAAACAGTAGAACCCAAATTAGCTGAAAATCATCTTATTAATATTAAGTTACTACACAGTATAAGCTTTCTGGTAATATTAAAAAGAGTAATAATAAAATTTCGCAAAAAATAAAAACATAAACAAAAATAGACATAACCACAAAAAACAACTTTCACTGACTGCTCGCTCCTGACGTGTTGTCAGGTAATAGATCAAATTAAAAATCTCCCTCCTACCTTTGAGCACGCACCTTATAGAGGAAGCCTTACCGCTTGACCGTTCGACCTAAGGCGCCAGAGAAAAACTCCTATAGATCAAATTCCTTTCTCTCTGTCTTCGTGTACTCAAACAACTAGTTAAATTTTTTTTTAATCTCTTAATAAAATCTGAGGCTAATACACACTTTATGAATCCACTTTCTTTTATCCATTCATAAATAGAATCAGACCCTTCCGACGTTGCCAAATGCTTTCCATATTTTTGCATGGTATAACTGACGTTTAGTAGTCGTTTTTTTCTTACTTTTAGGACTTTAGGTTATGCATTTACAATTTTCATATTTTTATATATTTTTCTTAAAAATATGAGGAACAAATGTAATTTTTACTTAATTTTACATGTGATGTTCAGTTTCATAAACTCGTTTCACCAATTTTACCCCACCCAGCACCCCTTTTCACTCCCCGGTCCCGTAAGTTTGTTTACTGATATTAAAAAAACGGAATATTTTGGATATGCGCCACTTACGTTTTATTTAGAAGAGTGTCTAAAGTATGTAAGTATCAATAATTTTTAAAAACCCCTTAAAATAGCAGAAAACCGTATTAAACTATTACCCTTATTACCTAACCAAACCATAAAATTTTTATTAAGTGAGGGCCTTTTTAAATTCCAAAATGATAAAAGTTATATAATGCTTCTAGGTAGGTGATTTTCGATGTAAAAATATTGTCAAATATAATATAACAGTGAGGAAAAGTACATATCACACTAGTGTTACAAAGTAAAAATCACCCTAGTGTTGCAAAGTTCTCAATTGTTTTTTATTTTTTCTGTAAAGACAAACTTTTTTTTTTTTGGTGAATAATTTGTGGTCGCAGGAAAAATAGCGTACAGTACTCGTGTGAAAAAGACTTTCTTACACTCGTGGATTTGTCGCACTCGGGTAACGCCTCGTGCTACAATATTCCCACTCGTGTGAAATTAGTCATTTTCCACACTTGTAATGTAATATACTATTAAAACCCTGTAGTTTAAAAAACTAAGACGTTTAGGCCATGTTTATATTAGTAGGAAGCCCACGATGCTAAATGGGGATTTACCCGAGCGTCATAATGACCTATATTGGGTTGCAATGAGATGATAAAAAGAATGTCATATAATGTGATACCTTTTTATCGGTTGGGAGAAGTGGCTATAGACTTTTAAATATGTAAAAAAATACTATTATTATTTCGGCTTGTGAAAATCGTTTGGGTCTTATCGAATTACATATTTTTCGTTATCCCTGAATTATTTTCTTCAAAATAAAAAAATAGTCACTCCCAAAAATGTTAAGCTGACGTTTTTTTTTGTAGCCCTCTGTTTCCTTTACGTCACACCTAAATTGTCAGATTAGTGGAATATATATTGTTATGATCGGCCCTGCTTGACAATTTCTGATGGATATATTTTTCATTCAGCAGTAATAATTGGTGACAACTTTGAAGTATAATACATTGTTTAAGCGTCAACATAACCGATTGGTAAATACCGTTTTAGAATTGGGTTTTCGCCTAAAATTTATGTTTTTTTTTATGATTGGCCCTGTATACGTGGCTCATATTTGGTGAAGGTAATTAACCGGGTATACAAGGTATCGTTCGGTATATTAATTTGCTGCGCCGTAGTAAATCCCAAAATCCCCTCTTGGGCTGCCCTACCATATAAGGTTTCTTTCATATTTGTTTATGTAGAATTAACCCTTAAAGTCCGTCGGATAAGTTGGGAAACACCATGTATATCTACGTACCTTGCATAAAAAATCCATTAAAACCCCAGTAGTCAAAGATATAAGCAAGCAAACAGTATTTTAAATAGCTTGAATTTACAGTGTGGTCCATTAAGTATGCAACAAATGGAAAACCTTTTTATTTGCAATTTTTCAGAAAATTTTATTTTTCAAAAAAGTTGGTGGATGGTCCAAAACTGTATTAGCAGTATGAATTTTTAGTGAATGTTAAATAATATACAGAGTAGGTAAAAAACCAACAACTGCTTAGGAGTAATAGTACCCTTATTTTTAAAAATCCAACAAAATGGCAATTCAAAAAGTTATTAGGAATCAAGTTATGCCTAAGTACCAAGTCAGGTCCTTCTATTTAAATTTTGTTGGAAAATTTTCAATTGACCCTGTATGATACAAATTTTTATTATTTTGATTCATTATTTTTCTAAAGCAGTTCCTACCAATTGACTTTTAAACAAATTTAATCAAATTGAAGTAAAGTTACAAAATTAAACTTTTATATTTTTTGGCTAACCGCTAAGTTCAAGTTTGTTGCAAGGATATTTAATAGGGTCCTAAAATTATACAAATAGACTTTTTATTAGGGCAAATATACTATAAATATTATAATGCATATAAAAATTTCTTATTTACCTTAAAAAGTTTTTGTTTCAAATTTTTATGAAAGTGTAGAACATTAACTCAAAATTAAAAAATAAATAAATAAAAACTTAAATAGGGACCATAACTTGGTATTTAGGCATAACTTTAAATTCTAAATAACTTTTTACTTGTAACCAGACTTCAATCTTTTTGACTTACCTCGTACCTATACCAATAACTTTTATTAAAACTAACTACTGCTAATATACAGTTTGCTGCAAAAAAAAAAAAGATTTCCATTTGTTGCACACTTAATGGGCCACACTGTATACAGGGTCTTCGTAAACTGCGCTACCAAATTGTTACAGTAGAATCTTCTCATAAGTATAAGAAAACCCCTTTTTTTAAAAATATGGCTGACCAAATTCCTTGTTCTTAAAATACACGCTGTTAAAGTAACAAAACCCTTATTTTTGGTATATGTATAATTTGCAAGTCTAATATACCGATTTACATTATTTAATTTAGTAGTTAAAAAACAATAAAGTGTATTTTTATTTCTTAAATCTAAAGCTGTTTTTTTCCAGTTTGGAAGATTTCTTGCATGAAAGTTTTCTTGCTGAAATTTTTCGAACTGCACACACACTACACTTTTAAACTGTAAAAACAGCTTTAAAAAATATAAAATTGCACAAAAGCTACTGGAATAGAATTAAATTAAGTAAGTCCCTATAATAATTTTTTTCTTAACCGTATTTGTCGTGGTTCAAACCGTATTCGAAAATGACGATATAAATATGAGAATCAAGAATTTGTAGGTTTTCAAACCGTTGCGTCACAGCCCAATAAGCTTTAAGGTTATATGATTGTGATTTTTATTTTTTATGGTTAGGGTCCGCGCGTTTAGTAAAGAGGCCACCGACGTCATCATTTTCTAAGCAAAATCTCCTGTTATTCCCTCATCCCGTATTTAAAATGTTATTTATTTTAAAAAATCAGAACTTTAAAATGCCTACTTCCTAGGTAACGACACGAAGCCCTCGAAACCGCGATTAAAAGAGAGTTACAGAAGATTTTGTGTAGATAATAATGACATCGGTGGAATCTTTACTAAACGCGCGGACTCTAATATGTATCTACTTTAGTTTAAAACAAATGTAAAATTTTTTCATTTGCCATTTACATTCATGTTAAAAGTTTACAAAAAATGACCGAAACAAAGTTTTTAATGAGTTAACTGCATATGCTCGCCCGACAAAGATAACTGTATTGTTTATAAACCATTGTCCGGTATGTATTCAAACACGGTTCGATACGTGACGTATATGACGTCACCGTTTAGCAAGAAAATGTTTTTAAAATGTTTTGAACCGCATTAACAACAAAAAGTGGCTTAAATCGCAGATTTTTTCAATCGTTTTCAGTCGCAGCAAGCTATGACGTCACCGTGTACACATGGTTGCAGCGTTTTTAAAAGTGAAATTGATAATATACATAGAAAAACGGGGTTTTAAAAGGTGAAAATCAAATATTGTATGCCACTTTAGCTTTAAATCAAGAATTGTGTGCAAAAGAAGGAGGAGTATACCTTGAATTGAAAATAGAATTTGTTAAAATTTTAACTTTGATGATAAATATCTCAAAAACGAAACGTTTTCGCCAAAAAATTCAGATTCGTGATAAGCGACAAAGAAAACAAAGGTAATTTTGTACTTAGCCCTCCTCTCTTCCAAGAAAATTAAAACTATTAAAAGCAACGCCCTTTTTTGTATTCTTTTTCGTTAACTTGATAAAATTTTATCTACAAACTGTAAATTTCAAATTTTACAAACATATCTGCCTTTTTCATTGTAATTGAAAAATTGTGTAGTGAAAAAATTTCGACTGGTTTTTAAAAAAAAAATAGATAATTTAAAAAAACTTGGGATTAAACGATAAAATTTGATTTAAATTAAGAATAAAAAATTAAATAGAGAATTTGCTTCTAAAAGTTTTGATTTTCTCTGGAGGGGTTAAACAATATTTTTTTCACAAATTACAAATAAAAATTTTCCTTGTCAAATTGTTTCTCTTTAATTTTCGAAATTACTATCCAGCAATTTATTTTTTTCAGTGAAACCGTACAGTTTTTACATTTAGGGACGTTATACACACCGGATGCCAATTTTAGATAATTGCATTTGTGTATTACTTCCGGTTCAACCGGAAGTGATATAAACTTAAATATTTTAAATGGAAAACTGTATATTTTTTTCAAATTTGAGTTTTACAGGTCATTTCTGATATAAATCATTAAATATATCCATAAGCTAACTTTTTTGGTTTTGGAGAAAATTGCGTTTGAAAATGTACAACCGACGGCACAATATGCAGTTTTATGGGAAAACAAATGAACATCACAAAAATTTAAAATACTTAAAATAGTTCTTTTAAAAGACTCTACCTTTAGAGACCATTATAATGCTACTTCCTGTTTAACCGGAAGTGCTATAAAATTTGAACTTCTAAGTATGATAACCCTGGTAATTTTAATGGAAAACCCTATATATATTTATAAAGATTTAAATTTTTTAAAGCTATTTCTGACCTATATGTTATACCCATAATCTATCTTTTTAGTTTTATAGAAAACGTCGTTTGAAAATGTCCAGTCGGCGACACAATATCCATGAAACTGTTTATTGTGAGATCGTTCAGACCGACCTTTTCAAAGTCCGTTTTCTCTAAAACTTAAAAAGATAGGTTTTGGTTATATCGTAGGTTTTATATCAGGAAAACTTAAATTTAAGAATTTAAATCTTAAAAGATATACAGGGTGTTCCATTTAAAATATTATAGTTTATATCACATCCGGTTGAACCGGAGGTAATACACAAATGCGATTTTATCTAAAATTGGCATCTGGTGATACAATATAACGTCCCCAAGGTTAAAAACCATACGATGGCACTAAAGAAAATAAACTGCTGGATAGTAATTTCGTTTGTCACCCTGTATGTTTGATGTGGGTCCCATGTATCACTTTTTAGATAAAAGAACATTAAAATCCAGCCCGTGTCATCAAATCACCAAAAATATTTAAAAAAATCGATTACAGTGTTTGTCAAACTTTGTGATTATACGAAATGCATGCATGATGGCATCAATGGCATCTATAGAAGAGGAATATTCAAAAAATTAACCTAAATAGTTGTGTCTTTATTATGGCAGAGATGTAAAATATCTTACCCATATTACACTGCTTGATTTAATAAAAAAATGTTAATATTTTTGGTCTACTGCAATTTTTTACATATTTTTACTTATGACAGTTTTTGGATGTCACAATGCGTTGATGCAATTAACATTCCTGTAGGTAATAATTGGTGTATTCGTTTTATCCTCTAGAACCACCCGATATCGTTTCGAAACTGTCAAAATTGTCAAAGCTGTCAAAAATACAAAAGACTGCAATTTAAAGAAGCACTATACCATTTTAAAAAGTGAATTAGTTGTTAAATATATAGGACTATAATAATCCTTTACTAATGGGACTTTTTTTTGACTTGTCTTTATTTGTAATTTGTTAACAATTTGGTAATATGTACCTTTGTGTATTATTAGGTAACTAATCATTTCTCGCTTAATAATAGCCCAAGAAAGTATTATTAGTAAAGGGTACTCAGAAAATGTTATAGTTACATTCAAATTTTAGGTTTATAGTACATATTAATCAATGTTAGGCCGGTACATTTGGGAACATTACATAAAAATACTTTATGCGATATCTAACTAACATACAGGGAAAAGACCTTGTTGCGGAAATTTGGCAGTCGTATAATACGCACATACTATGTCTACGCAGTACATTCGATAAGAGGGTTTAATGTATCACGCGGTATGTTGCTTAACATCCAGGTAATGTTTTTGTGTTTGCTGGTTATTGGTGTTGTTTCGGGCAGTACTAGACCCTGAAAGGAATACACTAAATATGATATGTTCCTAAATTACCTTATTGGTTCGCTCTAATACCTCATATCGCTCACTGGCTGCAATAGTGGCACAACTGAGTTCGAACAGGATTTGAAATACAAGGCATTTTGTATCTGATGAATATAATATATTTAGGTTGTTTCTGGAAACAACTGTAATTATCCCAAATTTTGTTTGAATTAATGTAAGTATTATGTATTCTAATAGATGTATTAAAGAAGTAGTTGAGTATTTCGGCTTTTTATAATAAAAAAATAAATGTGCCACTATTGATTTAAAAACGTGATTAAAAAAAAAAGAATGAATATCATTTTAGTAATGGCACATGTTTTATATGGTAACAAAAATAATTTTTGTGAAATGTAAATGAGTAAAAAAAACAGAACATTTCTTGGCAAACTTGTATTTTTAAATATATATTATATAACAACAAAATTAGAACTCATTTTGAAGAACAATTCCTAAAATGTATATTGTTCAAAACACAGTTTCAAAACAAAAGAATTAAAAACGAAGAACGAATAACAATAAATTACATACCAAAGTTAATAGCACTATTCGTCTGAAGGTTTTAAATTAGTATAAAAATAACTATGGCATTTTGGAATAGTATTAGAATTTATCAGATACATTAAATCAGTATGTTTTTTCTTCGTAATAGGCAGAGGATTTACATAAGCTGGTACTAACTCTGCGTTACTGAAGCATACAGCAGTTCGAGTTTTATTTTGCGCAATATACACAGTTTTGTACTCTGAATCTCCGAACGAAGTTTTGTAGTAAAACCTATCAGGCGTTTCTCTTTCTACTTTAAAAATTGCTGCATCATTAAACTTAACAGGTTGGCCCAATGAATCTTTATTAAAATTGAATGATGTTTGTGCAGACAACAGTTTTAAGTCAAAGAAATCATTATAACTCATTTGTACCACCTTGTAAGGTTGGCCTATCTTCTTAGCAGTCTGGACGAGCATCACATATTGGTCTGGAGTGTAAATTGGCCCGGATTTTAAGGCCCGTTTAATGTTTTTCTCGATCACTGAATGAACATTGTCTCCCTCGTTCTGTGTATGACCTGAGACTAAGTATTTGTGGGTTATTGACTTAATATTTCTAAATTTTGAAATTGCATAAAAATATGCAGCTAATACAAACTTGTTTTTTTGCTGTCCTGAACAGTTATCAGAATAGAATATAATCTCTATATTTTCTTCAATTTTATTTTTTTCTTCCAAGTATTTCAATAAACAAGAGCCAATTTCGTTGGGACCTCTTTTTCCCTGGCCCTCATGCCACATAAAGCACATTACAGTGCCTAGGCCTTTTTGGAAAGATCACAAATGGTAAAATTATAGGTCGACAACTTAGACTTATAATAAAAAGTCGACACATCGCCTCTTGGTGTTGGCAGAGTGGCCTGCAAATCGAAGCAACTTACTTGATATTTGTCGGAAATTTTATCTTTATCTCTCTGCTTTTCTTCCCGACTCAACTGTTTTTCTTTTGGTGATATAAATGTTCACTTTCCATTTCCTTTTGTTCTTCGACGCTTGCATTTTGATAAGACACACACTTTGAACATTGATCTTTTTTCGGTACAAAGAAAGAAAGGTTAAATTCGTAGTTAAATATATTCCTGTAAGCCATTAGGGTCACAAAGGGCTTTTCCTGTGATTCACAGAGATGTTTGTAATCTCTGTAAAGATCGGTGACAGTTTTTCCACCTTCGATGTATTCTTTATCACTATGTGCTCTGGTATAGTGACTTTCTATCTTCGGTATAGAGTTAATGTGTGCCCGAACATCATTTTTCAAAGCTTCTGAAATTTTTTTCTGCTTTCCGTGTTTACCTCTTTTATCTTCTAAGTCTCCCTCTTTCCTTTTACTTATAACACTGCGGATGGATCGATTTGTAATTCCTAAGGTAGAAACAAAGAACACCTTACACACACGTATTTTGTTATCCCCTTTGAATAAATAAAATGCGTTGTTCCTAGCACGTCTATTTTCTTTGTACGATCCCGACTGAATTTCATTCATCAAAGTTACAATAAACGCCCTCTGTTTGTTTAGGTCTGCCAAGTCCCAATACTTTTGAAATATAACTTTTCTATCTTCTTCCGAAAATTTGCTAGTGCAATTCAAGGTGCATTTTTCATTACATGGTATATTTATTTTTCTAGATTCTACATGCGAACCTTTATTTAATGTATTATAAGCTTGTCCACTATTCCGAAGTACTTTTATTTTATTTCTCTTCCATTTTAGTGGCAATGCTTTTCTTTTTCTAGTTTTTTTGCAACATCAGAATCGCAGTTTTCAGACTGAGTAGATATAAGTGGAATGTTGGGGTTTACAACTGAATTAACGGATTCTTCATCGGAACTTGAAGATGATTGATCGGTTAAATAATTGGGATCTGCGACTGAATCGTCGGAGGAGTACAGGTCTTCTAAATCTGATTCCTTCTCATGTTCTTCGTCTTTCCCATTCTCTAAATCTAATCTTTCTCCAGAATCATTGAGCTTAGCTTGTGGTTTATAATTATTTCCACAATTTATTCCAACGACCTAAAAATATAATATAATTTTATAAAGCGTTAGTAATAAAATACCAAGACTTGCGTACCTCATTTTTTCCAATATTATTCACCAAAGTATCAGTAACAGTTGTTTCTGGGGCCATGCTATTTGAGACAGAGCTTCCATTTTTCTCGAGTTCTTGTTCATTCTCACAACTTTGGAACGGATCACAATTGTTTTTAGTTAGCTGAAAGTATTGATTACAATAAAATTATGTTATCCTGTAAGATAATTATTATAGAACTTGAATAAAATTCTTATATTGTTAATATCTACCATTAACGTATCATCCAGAGACCCCTCAAATTCTGTCACAGTATAAAAATCTCCTGACATTTTTCTGTTTCTTTTAATTTATCAGTTTGTAGCTGTACAGTACTTTCAATTTCAGCAACCTGAAAAATAATTTAAATACAAATTTTCATAGTGTTCTAATACCCTTCACAATTTACTGTTGTTACTAACTACTTTTATACAATATTCATTTTCTAACACCGTGCTATTATAAATACCTCTCTAACTACAATGTCGTCACCATCACCTGTCACCTTTACTTTAGTAATGATACTAGGATTTTCACCTTTTGCATCACTCGTTGTTTGCCTGTGTTCCGAAAAATGATTAGGGGTAGTCTTGGGAACTACTTTCCAAACCGAACTATTAGCCATACCATCTTTCTGTAATTTGATACCCAACATTCCCAGCATTCTTACATTTCTGGGGTTTTTTTCCATAATGGTTTAGCTTCAATCTATAACATGAATGTATACTATAAAATAGCAGACTCTCAAAGTCCAAAATTGATATAAATAAAACAACTTGAAAAAGTGTTCTATACAATGTGGACCTAAATAGTCCCCCTGCTAACTTTTGTACCGTTAATTTTGTCTTTATAAAATTTGGGTACGACCAATGGGAGATCAAGATGGCGCCCACCCGCCATCTTGATTGTCGCAACTATCATTTTTACGTCAAAAAGTAGTTTATATCCTCCCATTAATTATACCCAAATTTTATAAAGAAAAATTTAAGGGTACAAAAGTTAGCAGTCCACACTGTATAAATCATGGAGCAATTCCAAATAATTAAAAAAAAACAAGAAGCAATAACGGCACAACTCTAAATGTGACACTATTGATAGATTATTAAAAAATATTTTAATGTATATTAGAGAACAATAGTGGCACAACTTAGAAAAAACACAAACAAAAATGGGCAATAATGACACAAGTCGCAATGTGCCGTTATTGGGGAAATAAATACAATAAATTTATGTGAAACTTACCGTACTAAGCTAAAAGTGCCACTGTTGCACACACTTTGAAATGCGGTGGTTTAAATGTGACACTGTTGCATAAACTTCACTGTTTACTTGCTGATGTTCAACGGCCAACTGACCTGTTATGCCGGTATTGACGGATATAAGCTCTACATTTCGCGTCAAAGACTTAACGGCACATCTGCCATCTATCGGATCAAAACTAAACTATATTTATGCCGGTCTTGTTTATTCGTAGAAACACATAATATTAGGAGCAATGCACAATTTATCTTCATTTATCAATTTTCACGAGTTGTGCCACTATTGCAGCCAGTGAGCGATATATTCTTTTTTATCCCATAAGCTGTATTGATTATGACTTCGAAAAAGAAACTACAACGTCAAAGGGGTTTTATTGTTTTATATGGTCAAATATGAAAAAACCACAGAGTGCTACCTGGGAGTGCGTGTTTTTGAGAGCGGGGGAAAACAGCCCCTCTTCAGTTTTTTGAGGTAAGCACAACAACTTATTCGCACTTTTTCGAGGTATTTTTTTTAGAAAAGTTGTAGGAAATCGAACTTTCCATCGAATAACGATTTTTGAATTGAAAAAAGGTATTTTTGACAAAAATAGTGCCGTCCTACGGAAAATACCGTATGTTATATGATGTATGGTTTTTCTTTTACATTTTCAAAGGTGGAATCTACCCTTAAATTTTGTTTGAACCATTTTATTTTTATTAGGTTTGTTCCAGCAGAATGTTGGAAACATGTTAGCAACAATCGTAAAATGCAGAAATTGTTACAAACATTAGTCAGAAATGTTGGCAACAGTTTTCTGCTGGAACGAACAATAAACAAGGCGTGCATACTGCTTATACGTCAATACAAGAAAGATGTTAAAAATTGTCAGTAATGTTTGAGAAAAGTTTGCAAACTTTTCAAACATGCAGTTTCCAACATCCCATATAACATTTTTTGCCGGCGTTGTACATTTAATTTACTGGCATTGCCAACACTCTTTAATGGCAAGGCATTGGCAAAAAGGTATCAAAAAGACGCGAAAGTGGGCAATTGGCCGTTATTAGGCCACGTGTTGCAGATAAAGTGGTGGCATCCGTCATTAATAAGTTATTGGCAAAAAATGCGTTTAAGATGATGGCATCCATCATTAATAAGTTATTGGCAAAAAGATAACAAAAAGACACAAAAGTGGGCAAATGCAGATACTCCCAAGCAGCAAGCTGACGTCATATTCACGAAAATTGTCGCATACTTTTTATAAAAGCTAATTTTTTAATTTTTAATTTTTTTTATTTGAAAATTAAAATAGGAAAAAACTCCTTACTGCATGCAATTACCGGGCACGTGTATGACGTCACTACTGTCTACTATCCTTATTTTTACTATATTCTCCCTTCTTTTTCCACTAAATTCCTGATATAACACTAAATTGGCACACAATATTTCATTTTACATTAAAAATCTTTTTAAAACCTGTTTTTTACTGATTATAAGCCTTTCTTTATTAATATAATAAGAGGTTTGCTTTAAATCAAGTCGCCAAGTCAAGTGTTTGAAACCACTATACACATAGGTGTATGCATGGTTGCAGCGTTTTGGGCGTAAAAAATTAGAATTTAATAAAAAAACGTGTAAAATAACTAAAAAGAGGTTTTTAAGGATGCTCATAAAATATTGTATGCCAATTTATTGTTATATCAAGAATTTCGTGCAAAAAGAAGGCCAAATTAAGGATAGTTTGAATTTCAAATTTGATGATGAATAATGGCACGCTCAGTAGTGACGTCATACACGTGCCCGGTAAAAAAATAATCGCGGCACATCAACGTGCCCCTAGTCACTTCGTAATATTTTTTATTAACACGTCTTTAAAACTTTTAATAAAGTTTTAAACAAAATGTTTACAGCTCCTAACAGTCTACTTGAATATCTTGCCTTCTCGACTAGCCATCACAATTAATCACACAACACACACTTATTAGGTAATGAATACATTTAATTATGTCTATTAAAAAACTCTTTTCTTTAAAAAAGACCATCATTTTATTTTTATTCGCTCCAAAATACATAATAAACATTTTGTTTGACCTAATTTTTATTTGCATGATTTTTAACAATAAAATGTTATGAAAAGGCCATTTCCTTTAAATTATGTAAAAAAACATAAAATAATGTTGTTTAGCTGCCATTATAAATAAAACAGATCAAAAAAATTGCTTTAATGTTAGTTAAATACCAATGTTAATAATATGGTTTAAAAAGTATGAATATGCGTTGAAGGTTTGCCTTCAAAAATCCAATATTTATTTGCCTGCAACAAAAACGCGTGTTTTATTTAATCAGGATTGGTATGCCGCCATTTTTGCAATTCGCCTGCATGTAATATTTATTGGCAATTAAGTGTTTATTTAGGGTTGAGTTTTTAATGCGTATAAGATGTTGGCATAATATTGCTACCAATTGCCAATGCTTTACCATCGATGCCAATATGAAAAATGTACATTGCCGGCAAATAGTGTTTGCTGGGATGATTCCAACATCTGAAAACTACTGCTAGAACCAAGGTTAGTTAATATTTATTACTTTGTGCTGGAACAACAAACAATCGTATAATGTTACAAACATGGCACTGCTGGAACGACAAATTTGACGTGCGCAGAATCCGAACGGTTGCAAACATTTCTGACAGACTGCCGGAACAAACCCATATAGAATGGCAAGATCCAAGCAGCAAGCTGACGTCTTATTCACGTCGCTTTTTAGTAATTTTTGGTCAGCGGGAGGATTCTTAACCGCACCGTCTCGAGACGTAACGTATCTAGTCGCTACCGACTCGATTTCGAGTCGATATCTTCCGGGTTTCATAACTAGGCACTTTCCTTATTAAATAAGCCTTTATCCTATTAATTATTTATGTAAAAACAGATGAGAAAATAAGGCCGATAGGTTTCGAAGGGAATATCAAGAACTCGAAACCGACCGAGTCGTCACGTATCGAGAAGTTATGAATCCGGGTCTAGAAAAGACGTCATAAGATGACGACAAAATGACGTTAAAATGACCTCCCTTACATCAATTTTAGGCGTTCAACCAATTATAACCGTGGTAATAATTGGTGACAACGTTGAGGTATAATAGACATTTTTTACATGCATTAAACGTCAACAAAACCGATTGGTAAATACCGTTTTATAAACGGTTATTCACCTTAAATTGATGTAAGTCACAGACAAAAGACGTCCCGTTAATTACGTCTTTAAGGTGAAGAAAAATTGAATTCCCTATAATTAGACAAATGACGTCACACTAACGTTATACTTTTATACAGTGCATTTCTTTAATGTCCCCCCTTTTATTTTTAATCAATTTAAAAAATCAAAACTTTGGAATATAAAATTAATGCCTATATGCTATATTTAGAGTAAAATTGATAGAGTTTATAGCTGCTTTGATTTTTTAACTTTGTTAGAATTCCTTCATTTTAATGTTATATTGTGATTTACAGCTCTAGTACTTCTTTTTCAAAAGCTAAATGATGTTTTGATAAATAAAATTGGATTGCTAACTAGCCGACCCGTTCTCCACTTCGCTGGGCGTTAATTATATATTTTTTAAAATTTCAATAAAAATAAAGTATAGCTTAAAACACTCAATAGTGTAGCTTTCTGATTGGAAACGAATTTTTATGATCGGTTATTCAGTATTTCCGAAGATTAGCGGCTACAAAACAAAGTTATATACAAACTTTACCTCTTTATAAAATTAGTATGGATTATGGAGTAAACATACTGACAGGCGTTCCATAAAGACAGTAATAGCAAAGGAAATAGATATAAAAGGATAATAAATATAATAATTTTTATACACTGGGCTGAGACTGAGGTTTTTTCCTGGGAGTGATGGTGACACAAAATACAAAAGGTTAGAGAAATGTCAAAATCGTGTATTCCGTTCGGAAGCAAGCGCTGATTTGGCAACCTAGCAATTTCAGGTGGGCCAATAAAATCTCACACTGTTGTATCGACAGCTAGATTCAATATGGCTGCCTTTTATTTTTTATTTTAAAAATATTATTTCTTTTTTCACATTTTCTAACATCATTTTATTTGCAGGTAATCGAAACTGCTAAATAAAACAGATAAATTAGTATGGATAAAAAATAATTTTAAAAAAAGTGCCGTTATAACTTTTAGATTACCCGCAAATAAAATAGATATTAGAAAATGTAAATTTAGGTGGTTTTGAAAAAATAAATGATCTTAATTTAAAAAAAACAGTGTTTTATTTTTATGGAAAAAAGATTTTAAGTACAATACACAATAAAAATACATGACAAGATAAAATTTTACATTTCAAAATATATTAATTTAAAAATATTTAAATAATTATATAAACAATGTCTAACAGCAATAATTATATTTTCAAATAGTTTATCTTTAGTAAAGATGCCATTAACTACTACCTATTATTCATAAGGAATCTAAAAAAATATATTAATGTACTTAATATTATTTACTTAATATCGTTAAATTTAAACATTCAGACAACTGCAATAATTTGACAAAGTAACGAAGAGTAGCATAATATTATGTTACCTTTATGTGTACCTTAATTTTCTACATAATCTACTATTTCAATTTCATTCTGGAAAAAGAAAGTGACATCTACCTTGAAATTAAAAAAAAAACAGCATCTTTCCACATTAGAGTATACTTTTACAAATAAATACAATATTAATTTTATGACAATATAATTGTTTGTGTATCTAATAGAATACACATTTTTAAGGCTAGATAATATGCATTTTTACTGTAATTTTTGTAAAATGCAATATTTTGGCATATTCAAGAATTTAAAACATACATAATGGAAAATGTACACAAAAAGAGTATGATCTATGAAATATGGATTTTTACAAGTCAGAAAGTGTTACTGCATTAGTAGTTCTCAACCTAAAACAAATAAAAACATGAAAAAATAAATATGTAGTGCACACATCATAAACGATTTTACAATTAAAACTACATAGTAACCTAGCATTAAAATTCAAAAATCTACAAAAATACAATGTACAGTTTAACACCAGTTTACTAATGTTTACGTATAATATTATAATATACAAGAAATAAGTTTGCCGATATATACAACAGGAAAGGTACTATTCTAATTCTAAAAACTTTAAAACTACATGCAAACCTTAACATACATAGATATAATATATACAAAATAGTACCTACTTTCCACCTATTATACAGAATAAATTTCTTAAACATACAGAATTTTATCAAAATTGAGTTGCTCCCACTTTCTAGACAATTACCTTAAATTCATTAAGATAATCACGTTACAAGATTAATTTGTTAACTTAAATTTTTTTAAGCAATACCCAAACCTAATCCCTTCACCTCCGAAGTAATCTAATACCATTTTACCAACTACTTAACTTATATGTATAATCTACCCTAAATCTAACTACATCTATAACTGCTAAACAGCTTTTTATTACTTTTAAAAACCATAATAAGTTGTTATTCGCAAACAATACACTTTGCAGAGCATTCGAAACACTAATTCAAGCGTGGTGTAAAAACTTACCATATAAATACTATTTATAAAATCGATAACGCCTTTCTTTTTTAGATAAAATTAACGATGGATTAAATAACTTTACACACTGTAAAGTATTTTAAAACAAACCTGCTACCACAGATAAATGATTCCAAGATTCTTCAGACCTAAAAAGTTAAAAGTATGGTTATAGAACACCTTGATCAATCAACATTTATTGGTTCACGTAGAAAGTGTTTTAAATCGTTAAAGTTAATTACAAAATAGAATACTTACTAAAATTTAAACAAAATAACTAACAAAATCTTCAGTATCAATCAACAAAAAATTTGCTACCAACATACGCCAAAGCCAAACAATTCCAAACAAGATGGAAATCGGATGGGAGTAGTGCGCACGTGCGATTGCGAAATTATCAATTTTAGTTAAAAAAATTATAAATAATAATTGTTTTGTAGTCAACATATACTGCCGTAAGACCTTGATTTTAAATATTTAAAAAATAATAATTTACAATGAAAAATTTTTTATATTAGATTGCAAAAATAAAATTTTATAGTTCAACTTTACCGCCAAATTTCAGGTGGGCGACGTTGCAATTTTCTGCTTCCTATTGTATAATCCCACTGACACACCCCTGGATGGTGAGTATAAAACACAAAATACAAAAGGTTAGAGAAATGTCAAATTAATGTATTCCAACCGGCAACATTTTTGCTGCTATTGGCAACAAAAGCACTCGGATGGGCGTTCGAACGTCGTAACTTGAATCTTTTGAATTCAAGTTACGACGTTCGTGGATGGGCGACAATAGCGTTCTGTTTTATCGACAGAGCGGCAGTTCAATATGGCTACCTTTTGTTTTTATTTTGAAATTATTTTACATTTACTAACATTATTTTATTTAACAAGTAATCAGAATTGCCGAAAGAAAAAAAATATGAATTTTAGGTTAATAAAGTTTTAAAATGTGAAAATAAATTTTTGCTTTTATTTTTTAAATGAAATTAGAACATTTAAATTACTTGAAAATAAAATAAATATTAGAAAATGTAAAATTGGATGGTCTTTAGTAAATAAAAGTAATTATTTTAAAGTTTAAATTTAAAAAGTGTTTTATTTTTACAGAAAAAACTGTTAAGTACAATATACAATAAAACTACACAAATGCATAGATTTTTACACTATAAAATTAAAAATAAATGATTTACAATGTAAACAATATTAATTATATATTTTCAAAGAGGTTATCTTTAATCGGGATGCCACGAACCAGTACTTTGTATTTGTGATCTAAAAACAAAATAATATACATACAAATATTTTTTAGATCAAGATACTGCTATGAAATGAAATGGAAAATCTATATTTGTTCAGAGATCTTACAATTTCACAATAATAATGCCTATTGGGTGTAGGATATGTCATAAATTGTTATTTGTACCATCTATTGAAGTATTTTATTCTGAAAAAAACAACTCTGTGTTTAACTGCAAAAATCTAAGGCTCTCGTTAATATGATTTTACTGGTGTAAGGTTAGATGGTGTAATTTAAACAGATTTTAAATAATAATAAAAAACATTTTCATAAGAACAATGTAAACAATATAACCAAATTAAAACTTTTCAATCTTATGAGCATTCTTTTCACATAGTATTTAAACTTAAGTTAAACTTGTCCTCATGTGGGTAAAACCATCTTGAAGAGGATTGTGATTTTTGCACTTAAATGCAGGATGAGCCACGAAAAGTCTGATGTCTTTTCACAATACACTGCGAGTGCTATAAAACAAAAAATTTTACAGGAATTCTTAACACAAATAATATGCTAAATTATGGTCTTAATCATACTCTGTTTAATGATAACAGTACATAATTATTCTGACTTTACCTACCCTAATCATAAAAAAAAACAAAACAAGGGCTTTATATTTTAATTTTACAAAAACTCCAACAAAGTGAAAAAATTTTTGAATGTATTCCATATTAGTGTTTTACTAAACTGAAAGTAACGATAATCTGATAAAAATAAAACAGAAATCTACTTAAAAAATATGAAAGGATTCTTAATACCAATACAGAAATTACAAAACGAATGTGTCTAACCGAGGTAGTCATTCCATTAAATCAAGGGCCCTTATGTAACTATATTCAAATAAAAGAGATACTTTAATTGGCTTTTTGTTAATTTACAAGCATTTACCCACCCCAAGACATAATTAATTTTTCTCTGACATTATCTAATTAATTTTTACCACCACCTTAACTTATACGGGTTAGCTAAATAACATAACATAAAGGCAATGTGAGGAAAAGAGACAATCTAACCAAATACCGGCATGTAAACATGCATGACAAATAGTGCTTGTTTTGTCATTCTATTACTGGCCGATATACCAAAACCTATTGCTCATGAAGCATAATAACTAATAACACTTCACATTTATACCTACAATTCCTGAAGACATTTAACAACCATATTAAAGTATTATTTGTAGACAGAAATACCTGCAGTGTGCTGATCACTTTAAACATTAATTCGAACATGGTTAAAAACTTACCAGATCAATACTGAGTAGAATAAAGATAAAGCCTTTATTTGTTTGATCGAGTTGACAAAAAACATTGATGTTTTACGCAATGTAAAGCATTTTAAAACAAACCTGCTACAACGGATCGATGGTATCAAGATTTCTGGCCCTAAAATGTTAAAATGAGGTTAGAATAACTTATCCATCAAAATTTAGTAATTAAAAGTGTTTAAATCTTTGAAGCTAATAAATAAATATACAAAATATAATACTTACTAAAATTCAGCACGAATATATCCAAAAACTTCAGTTTTATTTAAAGAAATAGCAACAAGTGGACCAGACAAACAAGCCAAACAGAGCAACCATTAAAAATTAAAATAGAGTAATGCGCACACGTGGCGGACACGCAATGGCGTGAATTACTGTTTCAAAAAATAATAAACAGTGGTTGTTTTGCATAGAAATCTTGAAAATATATATTTTTAGGCTTTTATTAAAGTATTTTTAAAATATTAATTTTATAATGGATAATTCTTCTTTTAAATTAAAAATCCATAATTTAAATTTCCCGCGGAATGAGATTTGGCAACATAAGCACTCGGATGGGCGACTTCGCCATATTCACAAATTTCGCTGTTGCCAATTTTGTAATCAAAAAGACGATTTCGGCCCGTTTTGGTACCCCAGTTTGGTTGGTTAAATGCCTACCAACCAATTTCGGGTGTCAAAATAGTGACATCACGCCAACTTTGGTACCCTGTTTGGTTTGTCAAATGCTATACCGTGGCTTGTGGGTCGGTAGATCGGTTTGGTATACTCTCATCCTTTTCTAAAGCTGTTGGTCTTACTCTAAATTTTATTTCTTTAATAATAAAACATAATATTAATAGTTGCAAATATTTTAATTTAAATATTGCTGTTAAATAAACAATTTTATAAAAACCAATAAACCGTTAGGTAGGTTCTTCTTCTATTTACCTACCAAAAATGTACCAAACAAATTCGGATGCTACCATACACTGACGTAACGGTTGTGACGTAAAAGATACCAATTGTTACCTACCAAAGTCGGAGTACCAAAACGGGCCGAAATCGCCTCAATTGACACCCCCTGGTATAAAAACTGGGCTGCCGTGAAAACGTAGTACGTATTACTAGTTGCCTGCTGCCTGCCTCTCTAAAAAAATGACATTTCCATGCTGACATTTGACAATGTGACAACAAAAAATCTTAGGAAAATACCGGAAAGATTTGTTGGAAAAATTAATAAATTAATATTAAATTGTTAAAAAAGGTGCAGTTAAGGCTGATAATTTCCATTTTATAGATATAGGAATTTTGTTATAGACTCAGTGTAAACATTCAGTTAAAATAATAAATTTCAGGTTATTTTCGTGCATCGTAACCTCACTTAAAGCTAATTTCATGCCCCAATCATTGATTTGGCCCTATTTTCTTTAATAAAATTTGTTTAATGCCGTTAATCTTGTAATTTACAATGGACGTGGTTACCACACATGGTTTGGTACTTGAAGTGCTGCAAAGAGCTTCCAGTCAGGATCCACAAATCTTAAAACCTGCAGAAGAAAGGCTTAAAGAATGGGAGATTGAACCAGGTTTTTATAGTGTTTTATATGTAAGTGTAATTAAAAAGAAATACGTTAAGTTTTGATAATAAACATCGTATCAAACACAATTACCTGTATGTATATTTTACAATAAGGTTCACAGGAAATTTTATGCAGTTGTTGTAGTTGATCATTTATAATTTTCTTTCAAATATTGTTTTCGTAATGTGTTATTTAAACTGATTATTGCTTTTTTACAGTGAGTTTAAATCTCAATATATAAATTAATAAATAAAATCTTAGGTAATTGTCTCGAAAGTGGGAGCAACTCCAATTTTGACCAAATTTGGTATACTGGGGTTTTTGCAGCACTGATCACAGATTTGAAAGAATTTTAACTATATTTCCCCTTCTTTTAACAAACATACTTATTTGGTAATTAGGTATCTAGAAACTGGCCACCACTCCGATTTTGACAAAATTTGGTATATGGGGGTTTTTTGGGGTGCTGATCACAAATCTGAAAAAAATTATCCTGGTGGGAGACTTTAATGTGGGGTTTGAAACAGTAAGTACTACTGCTTCAAGAGATGCTAAAAATTTTTTAGACTTGCTTGGGGGCTACGGTTTTCGACAAATGGTTTTTGAACCAACCCGTGGGGAATCCTGTCTCGATAATGCATTTGTAAATTTTTCCTTCGAGAGTTTTAGTACACGAGTGGTTGATTTTGGTATCTCAGACCATAAGGGGCAAATTGTTTCTTCTGATATTCCTGAAACGCCAAGGGTGAAACTTGTCAAAGACACACATCGACCCATAACACAAGGGGGTTTAAATGACTTTTTCCAGGCTGTTGATGGCTTCTCCTGGGAGTTCATCGATTCTTCAGATATGGGTGCTGGGGAGAAGTTTGACACTTTCATGCTAATGCTGGAAAATGCTTTCCTGAGTTCCTTTCCCGTTAAGACTTTTATTAGGCGTTCAGACCACCCTAATAAGGTGGACTGGTTCAATGTTGATCTAAAACGCATGAGAGAAACTCTGAGACTTTTGAATGAAGTGTGTAAGAAGTATGATAGGGAGAGAGACTGGCAAGATCTTAAAACTTTCAGAAAGCAGTATAGGGCTGCAATTAAAGAAGCAAAGAAACTATCAAATGACAGAGCTATTAGCACATCAAAAATCCAACAAAATCTATGTGGAATATTATAAATGCTAAACGCAATAATAATAAAAAGAATTTAATTCCTCAATAAGCCCTGAACAATTTAACCAGTTTTTTGCAAACATAGCTGAGGAACTTGTAAAAGATCTTCCTCTAAGTAATTCTGATCCGTTGTTCCACATGTCTGGAACCACTGTAAATTGTGATAGGTTTGTTTTTAGAGAAGTAAGTTTTAATGAGGTCAGAGACATAATAAATAATCTTAAAAATAAAAAAGCTGTGATATATATGGTTTAAGTGTACAAAGCATTTTATCTGTTAAAAATCAAATAATTGTACCTTTAACAAAACTGATCAACCTGTGTATACGTGAACAAGTTTTTCCGTTGAGTCTTAAGAAAGCTCTTGTCTCTCCAATTTTTAAAAAAGGGGATAAAAGCAGTGTGAACAATTATAGACCAATCTCTTTGCTTCCAATTGTTTCTAAAATATTTGAAAAATAATAGGTAACCAAATTATTAATTTTTTGAAAACAATAATCTTTTTTCGGAATGCCAGTTTGGTTTCAGACAGGGTAAAAACACTATAGATGCTATTCTGGAGCTGTTAAAGCATATTATGAATGGTTTTGAAGGTCAATGCTACTTGGCTGCCATGTTTTGTGATCTTAGCAAGGCGTTTGATTGTATGTCCCATGATATTTTACTACAAAAGCTTAAATATTACAACTTCGATGAGAGCAGCATCAACCTTCTCTCATCGTTCTTACAGGAACGCACACAAGTTGTGAGAACTGGGGCAGGGCTTTCTACGACGGCTCCCGTAAGTATGGGTGTACCTCAAGGATCTGTGCTGGGACCAGTCCTGTTTCTTATTTTCATTAACGACCTGCCTCTGGGAAACCAGCTAGGCAATTATGTTCTCTTTGCAGATGACACCACAGTTTTTGCAGCTGAGAAATCTGAACAAGGAGCTGCTGAACGACTTGATGAGGCCAGGCTGGGAGTTGAGGAATGGTTCCTCTCAAACAGACTGTTGCTGAACCAAGAGAAAACTCAGTTTATGACATTCTCGCTGAGACATAGAGCACATACTGACCGAACAGCGTCAGTGAAGTTTCTTGGTGTCACCCTTGATGAAACTTTAGGATGGGGTACCCATATTGATAGTGTATGTAAGAGATTGGGAACTAGTGTGTTTGTATTGAGAAATCTGTCAGGGTGTGTGTCTGATGCCACCATGAGATCGGCCTATTTTGGAATCTTCCACAGTGTTATGTCTTATGGTGTGCTTGCTTGGGGAGGGTCCGCTCATGCTAGTAGAGTCTTTGGACTGCAGAGAAGGGCAATTAGGATCGTCTCTGGGTTGGGCTACCGGGATGATTGTCGGGGTGCTTTTGCTGCACTGGGTGTTCTGACACTTCCCTCATTGTTCATTTTAGAAAATCTTCTTTGGGTGAGACAGAGAGAAGTTGTGCTTACATATCAGGATGTGCACAATCATGACACCAGAAACAAGACCAACTTGGTGCCAATGCATTGCCGTCTGGGGAAGTGCCAGAGCAGACCGGAATATCTAGCGATAAAATTATTTAATAAGCTCCCAACCAGCATGAGGGAGAGGCCAATTAGGCTGTTCAAGTCATGCCTCAAGGAACTCTTAATAAAAAAATCGTTTTATGATATAAATGAATTTTTAAATTATAAATTTTAATACTTGTTTTTATTCCGCTTTACCTCAATGCATTAGTTATGTTTTAAATTAAGTTTTTGTATGTATCTTAACTTTTATTTCATTTTTAACATGTTGTGTGACAATTTTAAATATTTTAACTTTATTAAATGTACTTTTTATGTGACATATATTTTGACGAGTGGAAACTTTTTGTAACTTACACAATAAAGAAGTTTTGAGTTTTTTTTTGAGTTCTTTTAACAAACATACTTATTTGGTAATTAGGTATCTAGAAACTGGCCACCACTCCGATTTTGACAAAATTTGGTATATGGGGGTTTTTTGGGGTGCTGATCACAAATCTGAAAAAAATTTACTCGGAAACGAAATGTTGACATCTATCATCAAAGTTTTAAGTGTTATAGAGCTTTTCAGAGATGTTGACCGTTACGTCATACATTGTTGTTCTCGCTTCATGTCGTTTAAATCAAGAGTGACAAAAAATTACGTCATTGACGAATGTCGGAGAAAAATCGTTAGCAATCAGTCAATGTCAGTTACTGTCATTATTGATTTTCGATATTTTAGGCATTCCAATTTTTTATATATTTTATATATCTTTGTGAATGTTAAGTAAATAAAAAAACTATAAGTGTTTAGTGCCAAAAACAAATCTATTTTGCGTGACACTTGTGACCCCGTGTCTAACATCAAACATTTAAATTTTTCATGGAGTGTTAGCTCAAAACTATTTGAAACGTTTAGTGCCGTTTTGTGATTTCACACACACATACTTATTTTTATATACCTATTAGTGTTTGTGGGTTATTATTCAATATGCCGCAACGATACACAGAAGCCGAACAAGTTCTTATTTTAAAATTATTAAACTATTTTCAAATGGAGAAAGAAGCAGGCAAACCTCTTTTACCTGTGTGTGCTGTATTTAATGTAAGTTACAAATATTTTATTTACCATGAGTTTTTTTATTAATATTACTGTGTCATAGAGAGTTTCTGATGCCCTGGGAGTATCTATATCTACCATACAAAGAATTAGTACAAGTGGGGTAAAGAAAGATGAAGATTATAAAACCAATAAAAGCCTGGCTCATAGTTCGTCCCATGGGCCTACCTTGCACGAAATACATAAGCATGTAATAAGAACTAGGATTTATGCAATGTATACGGCAGGTAAGATAAAACATAATTTTGCCGTCCAATAGAAACACACCATATGTGCATTTTTATAACTTTTGAGAAAATGGCGTTTAGAGATTTGTCACATAAAATTCCTTACCATTTACATATAAGATATAAATTTTAAAAAATATATATGCAGGAAGTCGTTGAATCATGACCTGATAAAAATTAGTTTATTGTATTAAAAAAAAAAGATTTATTTAACAAAAAACGCTTATTTTAGAGACATATACGTTCTAATTTAGTATCAAAAATATGTTTTGTAACTTATCATAAATGCCAAATGTATATTAATTTAGACATACAGGTAGGTGAATTGCAAGTAAATCTTGTACTCCCATGTAAAATTACCTACTTATACTTTTAGACAACTCTTTAAGATAGAGAGATAGAAAAAGATAGAAAAAAATAATTATTAAATAAGAGACTATGGTTGCATATTTTCATCAAGTATATTTTAATATAACGTCAATGCGAATCGTATTTTTTCTGGTATAGCTTCTTTCCAGTTAGTGTCTTAATTTGCAACTATCAAGGAAATTTGTTGTAGAAGATTCTTAAAATCGGCATATGACACCCGATTAAAATGATCGAACTAATCCGATGGTTCTGCAAGCAGCTCAGAAAGTTGATTGTTCATAGTATCCCTTTAAAAATATTTAAAAAATATATTAAATATATTTACATGCTACGATCCGGACACCCCTCTTTCCCTTCATTTACTTTTATAATTAAGTTCTTATTATAAATGTCATCATAATATATGGAAAACTGAATATATTTTTACCTTGGTCTGCTTCGAATAGAAACTCAGCTTTCAGCACCTTCTTTTAAGTCATTTTTTTAAATCACTTTGGTTTGGTGCACCTTTCCATAAAAATTGGAAACACTGTACAAATAAATTGCCTCGGCTGCTACAGTCTCCACATACATAGTTACAGAACACCAACAAAAAATATTTATATACTCGTTAATTGGCAAACTTATTTTTATTTGCCAAACTTATAAACGTGTACTGAAGCCTTGAGATAGACTGTTCAAATTTAGGTTTATATACACAGGGTGTTTATACATTGTGATGAAAAACTGCTAGGGTGGAATTCTGTTATCAAAATAAAACACATTGGTCCACAGTTTCTTAGTTCTTAAGATGCACGGCGTTATATTTAAAAAAAGTTAGCTTTTGTAAATATTTAAAATACCATTTAACATTTTTTTTTTTTTTTTTTTTATTAGGCACTTACTTATTTTTGGTATTTTTTGTATCTTCTTTAATTAAAAAAAAATGCATATTCTTAAACCATAAAAGAAATATATTGGAAAGTTTTTTGTTGTTATTTATTTTAATAAAATTAAATAATTAATTTATAATAACACCAGTTTTATAAAACTTTTTGATATCCCAGTAAAAAAAAAATTGACTGATAATGTCTGTATTTCAACTGCTAATGCTGTTCAAAAATATAATAATTAATTTACATTTGGCTTAAAAATAAAAAAAAAAAGGAAAATTTACTCTTTAGAAAAAACATGTTTTTGAAGTTTTTATGAAACCTGGTTACAAAAATCAACGTTTCCTTTGCGTGAATTATATTTTTTTACCATCAAGAAATTTTATTAAGAGTAACTTTTTCCGCAAAATAAAATTCCTGATTCATTTGTTCTCTTGTGCATCGATTGTCTGTATAAGATTTTAGTTTTGAAACAACAACTAGCGTAAAAACAGTTTATGGCTATTATGATCTATCTCTGAGCAATTTTTACAAATCTCTTTAACTCATTTGCTCTTAAAGTTACGAAAAAACTTTAAATGGGAAATATTGTAGTTTCTTTCGTAGAATACCGTCATTTAAGTAATTGTTTTAGGCAAGATGTGCACTGAAGTGACTAACAAGAGGAGTGGCGGCGAGTTGGTGAGATATTGGTATGTGAATTCTTTAGGGCTTTAAAGATTTCATCTTCCACTAGCTCACCCCCTGGCCACCAAGTTATTTGCTTGCCACTTCGGTTCGCGCCTCGTCAGAGAGCAAAACTTTGGTAAAGGGTAACTTTTTTCATAAAAATAAATACTAAAAAAGTCTCCCATATGTGGACAAACTGTAAATACCTTATGCTAGGATTGTTCTTGAATTTGGAAGCAAAGTTTTGTCTCCAATTAATAGGATATTTGGTAACATAAATAGATATTGTAACAGATTTCTTTAATGTAAGTTAAAATAAACTAAATATTTTGGCCAAAAGGGCAATATTAGGTTTAATTAGGCTAGGTTTAGTTAAGTAGTTCTAATGCTACTGTATATCTTAAATTTTATTTTTATATGTCAAATAAATAAATAGTTTTAAAATCACCAACAGCAGACGACATGCTGTATATGAGTTTTGTGTTTTATTTTTATCGGGAATTTAATTATACTTCCTTAATATTCCTGCCTTTAAATTCCCAATATAATTTTAATAAGACCGCAATGTCGTATTGATATCATTAGTGTGGAACGGCCTTCATTTATCACGAAAGTGTATAACCACCTTAATAAATATTCTAACGTCAAAATTAAAACGTCATTTTTTTTTGGTTAAGTATATGACATAATATACGACGTGCCCTAATTTCGATATGACGTCACGAAACGTGACGTAACGGTCAACAACTCTGAAAAGAAGTATAAGATGTCACTTACTGTTTTTGCTTTGTTTTATAGATTTATTGAAATTTCTTTTTTGTTTTTTTTTAAATAAAAATTGATATTTATCCATTGCAATTTTGATGATGGATATCTCAAGATCAGAATATTTTCGCCAAAAAATTCTTTTAGATTCGTAATCAGCCTTCCAAAAAATTCCCTTATATACCAAATTTCATTAAAATCAGAGTTGTTACAAATCTCTAGAAAAGAAAAATTTAAATTATATATATATAATATAATTTTAATTTTTTCTTTTTGTAGAGATTTGTAACAATATATATGTATGTATATATGTATATGTATGTATATATGTATATGTATGTATATATGTATATGTATGTATATATGTATATGTATGTATATATGTATGTATATGTATATATATATATATATATAAAGTTTTAAATTCTTGGATATAAAGGCTCCCTAATGACAAAGAAAAATAAATACATAGCCTGGTAGAAACGACTACTTGGCTGGTTACTTTAAAATTATGGAGTCTCCAAATAAATGGATAACCCTGGGTCACAATGAAGATGGTGACACGTGTTTCATCCTTGTTGGGAATCATCACAACCGCTGTACATTGCTGACAACTCGACTATGTTTCTGGAATTGCTTGGCGAGATGGCTTTGAAATAATTTACTCCCTTAGTTTCGACAGGGATTATGTTTAGGCGATATATATATTTTTGTTTTAATTTTTTGATTTGGTGGTGTCTCATGAAAGCATATAATGCTTGTAATATTTTTAGAATATAATTTCCAATCACACATTGGATGTAAATGTCAGGTGGATGGCAGTGTTATACATGAAGAATGGAATTGATAGATATTGGAGAAAAAATGCTCCTAAGTAAGTACAATATGTTTTGTTTTAGCTAGATGCTTTTATATTTTATTTTTTAATTAACCTAAAAAATTACTTTCTATTAATAAAATTAACAATTTACCAAAACAAAAAAATGGAATTAACTGACCCAAACAGTTTTTTTTTACCTTTTGGATAGTGTAGGTATCTTTATTGCTAATTTTAAATATTAAAGCATTAATAAAACATACAGCAAATTACAAGTTAGGTTAAATATACTCTTGTCCATGTTTGTTTAAGAAAACATATTTGGTTAGTAAAAACAGCAAAAACTACCGAAACTTTTACATATTTTTAAAACTGGTAAAGCTACAGTTACCAAATTTGTTATATAGATGTTTTGGACATGTGGGATTAAATAATGATATCGGCACTGTTGCCAGATTTCCAAGTTTCGTGCTACACGTATTTTTTTAATTTTTTTTAATGGTATGGCTCATTTATTTTTATTGTATTAAATTGGACGGATAATATTTAGTAGGTTTCTAAATTTTAAACATTCTTCAGCAGAAACTAATTTAGGGCCTAAGGCAAGCCGCAAATTGAGACGCGTCACTGTCACAAAAATCAACGTCTTTTCGAGTAGACGCGTCGCTACTCAATTTGCGTTGTATAATTTAATTTCATGTGTTGCAAAAGTACGCACTGTGCGGCGTCGCGTCGCATGGATTATACGTGTCAATTTGCGCCTCGCCTAAATATATTTATAACTGCTATTGCTATGTCTACAAAATTTGGTATTTTTGAGGGTTTCTGGCATGCCGAATTGATTCGTAATATCAGCCTTGATGCTAAATTTTAATAGAATTGCGGTGTTCTCATACTTTGGTAACTGGTAAAGATTTAATTTTGAAAATTTTAAATATTGCTTAAGTTGGCACGCTCCTTTTAATGCAATTAAAGTAAATAGGGCATTCTATTTAAAATCCAAAAATATTACATGTGACGCAAAACTGGAAAATCTGGCAACAATGACAGTATCACTATTTATTTCTACTTGCCCAGAAACCCTTACATCTTACAGCTTAGGTTAAATTAGGAAAAAGTTGGGTAAAGCTGTAAAAAGCTTATTTACATGCCGTTTAAAAGCTTGAAAAATTTTCATGGCCTGCTGAGATTACACTGTATCTAATGCCATTTTTTATTACAAATTCAAAGATGTATCGCATGTCATATTTTAATTTTTAGTTAAAAGAAAAATTGCATTTCTTCTATTTTTTAAAAATTATTTTTAAGTAGGCCTTGTAAAAATGCTTGGACGTTACCGTATTTGTGCATTATACGTAGTCAATTTGCGCCTCGCCTAAAATTATATTTATAACCGCTATAGCTATGTTTACAAAATTTGGTATTTTTGAGGTTTTCTGGCATGCCGAATTGATTCGTAATATCAGCCTTGATGCTAAATTTTAATAGAATTGCGGTGTTCTCATACTTTGGTAACTAGTAAAGATTTAATTTTGAACATTTTAAATATTGCTTAAGTTGGCACGCTCCTTTTAATGCAATTAAAGTAAATAGGGCATTCTATTTAAAATCCAAAAATATTACATGTGACGCAAAACTGGAAAATCTGGCAACAATGACAGTATCACTATTTATTTCTACTTGCCCAGAAACCCTTACATCCCAAAATTTGTAAATGCAGCTTAAGTGGTTTTAGAGATATTTTTGCGCTTTTGAACTTTTTACCAAAAATTTGGTCTTGTCATATCTTAGCAGCTATTAGAAATGACATTTTGAAAATTTGTGAACTTATTGGCTTTTTAATAAATTTTGATTGATTGATTTATTTAGCCTGCACAATTTATTGCAATGGAAATAAATGAGACATTTCATATAAAAAAAAACTAAAAACATATGTGTAGCACAAAACACGGAAATCTGGCAACGGTGCTGATATGACGATTAAATTCTTCATGCCCGATACCTTCCGGATACCAAATTTAAGAGTTGCAGTACTTTTTACTAACGCAGTATGTAAGCAACATAAATAAGCAATTTTATTTTCCTAGTGGAATATCAGAAGCAGAGAAGCAAAGCATCCGACAAAATCTGTTGATAAATTTTACTGAACCTGTTAGTCAAATAGCAGTACAACGTGCAGTTATAATATCAAAAGTAGCCCGGATAGATTGCCCTAAGGACTGGCCAGAACTGTTTCCAACATTGTTACAAGCTGTGGAAAGCACAGATACTTTGGTTCAGCATCGAGCTTTGCTTACATTGCATCATGTAGTTAAAGCTATTTCATCTAGACGATTAGCAGGTAATATCATGTATTAGGGCAAATTTTTAAAAAATTGTTTGTTTAGTCTCACAGTTGGGTCAAATACAATAATCAAATATAAATGCTGTAAAAGAAGCATTTGAATACTGAGTATTGTTATACCAAGAAAAAAACAGTATTAAAATACTCAGTATTTATGAATACCAGGTTTGGGTATTCGATGTCGATATTCGAATACTATATATGGCTGTATTCAAATATTTTAAGACCAGGTACTCGAATCAAAAATTATTTTCGAATACTGGTATTCAAAGAGGTATTCTGAATACAAAATCTGGACTGCTGACCAAAAAAGTATTGTAGCGAATACCAAATATAGACATGTATTCAAATACTATTCGAATACCACCCCAATGTATTCTGTATACGATTCAGAATACCGAGTATATAAATACTACCCAACTCTGTTTAGTCCTAAGTTAATTAAATTTATTAATTCCAGTAGCATCCCATGTGGCATCTGAACAAATCTATCTAGCAAAAAAGGTATGCCACTCACTTCTATGCAGTTTTTAAATTTTCTTTAGTTAAAGTAAAGCAGAATACAGCTTTATTGTCTACTAACATTTTTTCTATCTTGCTTAGTATTTGAGAAAAACAAAATGATATCTGCAAAATTTCATATCCTATAAACATAGAATGTTTTAAGTTTATTAATATTTATATACAATTGTGTAACAACACCAACAAATGCTAAATTAAATTACAATAACATCTAAACTAATGAATTTGAATAAATTATGTGTTTTTAAGATTTTACCTATGTTTCTTGCGTGGTCCCAGAATATACATTTAAGTGGATTTTATTATTTTATTTTTCTAAAAATTAGAAAAAATACAAAAATCAAAATGTAGGAAAGCTTTATTTTTACTTTCCCAATTTAAATAATGCATGAACATCAGTAGCATACAGTTTTTTGTCAGATATATTTATTTTGGTGCATCTCGAGACGCCACTTGACTTAATATTTTAATCAAGTTAGCCAGTGGCGGCTCGTGCATTGAAGAACAGGGGGCTAAAGTCAAAAAGACTATATACACACAGAAAAGGCTGGTAATTTTTTTGAGGTAGCGCACCTATTTAAAGCAAAATATGTAATATTTGCATAAATGCAAACCAAAATTGTGTATTCATTTGTTCATAAATTCACAAACTCTACATTCATAAATTTACAAAAAAAAACCTGCTCAAGAGAGAATCCAATTAAAGAGCATTTATGGTTAAATTTATGGGGAGGCTAAGCCTCCCTTGCTTCCTCTGGCGAGCCGCCACTGAAGTTAGCCTAAATTAGTCCATTAATGCTAGAAATTGCACTGTCAAATTTAATTAGAACTGCTTGAAGGATATTTAAAATTTGAGTAAAAATCTGAAATTTTTAAAGAATTCTACTTCTGTATTTTGGAAACATTCAGTCGTATGAACAAATGCTAACTTCTTATATTTTTGCTGCATAAAAGCTAAATGTGCTTATCTCAAAAACTTAAGCAAAAGCATTTGCTTCTGTTTTATTCATATTAGCAATTGCATTTTCGGACCTATGTTTATGTAAGCTATTTTAAATAAAATTCGCTTACAAATAAACCATTAATTTATTTTCTACTCCCGTGCTCAAAGTGGTTACTTTCTGCACGCAATCTCATGTTAGAAAATGTAGTGGATTATTAAAGCTACAACAAATACTATTTGACGTAGGGAAATATTAAAATAAAAGCAAATAAATATACAGGGTGTAAATTAAGGGGGGTAAGGTATTTAATTTCAACTCACGTTTTCAAAGTCGGTGCCCCTGATAACTCCAAAACTACTGCACCGATCCTTTTGAAATTTTAAACACTATTTCTGTACATCATTTACGAGGTAACGCTGTTGAGTTTTTTTTAAGCGCATTGGTTTAAGGGGGGTAAGGTATTCAATTCACAACTCACGTTTTCAAAGTCGGTGCCCCTGATAACTCCAAAACTACTGCACCGATCCTTTTGAAATTTTAAACACTATTTCTGTACATCATTTACGAGGTAACGCTGTCGAGTTTTTTTTTTCATAATTTTGATTTTGCAATAACAAATTAGCCGATTTTTCCCCACAAAATTGTGTTTTTCACTTCAAAGTGTTCGAAAAAATGAAAAAAATTTGGAAACAAAAAAACTCGACAGCGTTACCTGGGAAACTATTATCTAACGAATGAACTTTGATTTTTTGATTTCGGATGATCCAGCACCAAGTTATGAGGGCACCGCAATTCAACTTTTTTCGAGACACGTCCGAACAATTGCTGCCATTGCCGTATTTTTTAATATTTTTTGTAAAAATTTGATGAAACATTCTTCGAATGTCATATTTTAATGTACCATTGGTTGAGTAAATAAATTTTAACTGTGTCGTCAGAAAAAAAATCACGAAAACATGGCTTTTTTGTACGATTTGACCTTAGCCCCCCTTAAGTGATGACTTAAACTTTTAGGGATGATTCTTTGGAATATTTTAAGTAAAAAAGTTCATATAAACATATGTCTGAAGACGCTTCGTTTTCGAGATAGAGGGCGTTAAACCTTTTTTTTTAAATAGGTATTTTTTAAATATCTTAAAAACACCTTCTACTAATTTCGATAAAATTTAATACACTCATTAAGGGTAATAAGACGCCTGTAAAGCTCTACCTAGATTAAGATTATTGGGTCCAGTGGCGTCTCAGTGGGCACCACAGCCAATATTATTGACAAAAAAAAGGATGCCACTGACTTTTTATAAAGTTTTAATATTCTTTCCTATTAACCAATTAAAGTGCAAATTTTTAGTTTCTTGTATTATCTTCGTATCTCGCTTTGTTTTTAAGACAAAACAAATTAAACCACTTTAAGTAATACTAAAATGTATCCAAGAGATCAACAGCAGATCTTTCCTTCTTATCACACAACTGGAAACTCTCATGAGTTTCTAGGTGAGTCCCAGATCGTTGCTCTTGATATATCTAAGCCTTTCGACCAGGTGTGGCACTTCTTAATAAACTTCCCTCCTACGGTCTTCCAACTAAACTCTGCTCTTGGCTCTCCAGTTATCTTTCTAATTGACGTATATCAGTCATTGTGGATGACCACTCTTTAAGCTTTCACGAAATTAATGCTGGAGTGCCTCAGGGTTCAGTACTGGCACCAACTTTGTTTCTACTTCACAGCAACGACCTTTTTCCTTCCACAACCAATCTCATTCATAGTTTCGCTGACAATAGTATCCTTCACTCCAGTTTTCAGGTTCTCAAACAAATCTCTCAACCCGGCTTGGAAAGCAAACGCAGGAGCGATGCAGATATCTCTATCACAGAACCTCAACTTAATATTGGATTGGGGCGCCAAAAATTCAATTTAATGCATCCAAAACTCAATCATGTTCCTTGTCGCGGAAAAATCTTCAAACACTCGCCCTTTGGTTATGAGTAGCCAGGTTTTGCAGAGCAAGGACATATTTAACCTTGTAGGCATCTCATTTGAGAACAACTCCAACTGGCATAAACACATCGTCGTGCCGCGCGTATGCTTCCCTATACGGTCCGACTGGACAGGCCCCGAACTGTTTCCTGTTGTTGTTCCCTAGAGTTTCTAGAATGCTGCCAGCGGTGGTCTTTCCTTCTCCCTGAATCTTCAAGTTTTTAAGTCCCATGTTAACAAACTTCCTCTTACCTTGCTTAAGACACCCACGGTACGTTAGTATTTATGCCTTCGGCCTTCGTAGATTGTCGAAAGATACAAAAATAAAAATTAACGGCTTAAAATAAAATTCAAATTCAAAAATTAGCAATTTTGACCTTAGTAAATAAGCAAAATGACGATTTGCGATAAAATACACCACTGCTTATTTATTTGAAGGAAAATAATTGTTTATTTTTATTTTGGTTTGTTTACCATGTTGTCTGATGGTTACTTTTTAGAAGAAATTAGAGCGGATTTTTTTCATGAACGAAGCTAGGTACGAATAAAATTTAAGAGACTAAAAGTTGCATTTTTCATTGCTGAATGGGAAAAAATATTAACATTTTGTAAAAGTTAGTGGCGTACATTTTTTCTTAATATATTGGCTGTGGTGTCCACTGAGACGCCACTGGACCCAACAAACTTAATCTAGGTACCTGCGCCTTATTACCTTAAATGAGTATACCAAAAGCGTTTTTAAATACTTTAAAAAAAATTAACGCCCTGTATCTCGAAAACGAAGCGTCTCCAGATATATGTTTATATAAACGTTTTTACTTAAAAAATACAAGGAATTATCTGTTAAAATTAAAGTCATCACTTAGTTTACACCCTGTATAGTATGTCCCGAGATAGGTGTTACAAGAGGACTAATGTACCAAACATTTTTATTTTAAAACGAAAGTTTGGGAAAACTGGTCGCATGGTCTAAAACTAAAAAATACAAAATTTTACTTCAATTGGTATTATACAGGGCGAGTTATAACTAAAAATTTGAAAAATGACCAAGAGTAAAGAATTTTTATTATTTGAAAAGTAACAAAATTATATAAATATATGTTGTAGAGAATTGAATTTGTTGTCAAAAATTAGGTAAAAACATGTTGTTGTCAATTTTTTACACCTAGCATTACAACTTAAATAATGGTGAAGATGCAAAATTAAAAAAATAATAATAATTTTAAATATATATATATATATATATATATATATATATATATATATATATATATATATATATATATATATATATATATATATATATACAGGTGTGGAAAATCTTTATTCGCCCTTTGCAATTCCCCAAGTGGAAAAGAGAGTATTTCTGAATATACTGAATCACATAAGTTCGACTGAAACAGACGATGCGATCCTGATGCGATGTTGTCGATGCACAAATTTTTCCCCGTTCTCTTTGCTTACATCCAAACGTACTCCCCTATTAGGACACTGGTGCCGACGGTTTTCGTTTTGCGTATCAAGAACTTGCAGCGTTCGGGTATTGAACAGTGTTGCCAGAGACTTTTTCGGGGATTTTTGATGACAAGGTAAAACGGGATTTTTAAAGTAAAAACGGGGATTTTTAACGATTTGGAAGGTAAAAACATTTTTAAAGGTACGTTTTGATCTTACTTTTATTGCATGATATTTACGTCAGATAAAAATTCTGACTAGTGTAAACAATCAAAAATTTATATCAGACAATATTTTTGACCGTGTACACAGCTAGAATTTCTATCTGACATAAATATCATGAAATTAATGTCAGTTGTAAACAAATCATTACTTTTACTTACTTTTTACTTAAAATTCTCGATTTTTACGTAAACCTTTTTTTTTTTGTTGTCAATTTCTTTGGCGTAGAAAATACATTTTTGACTATTAAAAGGCGGCCCTCAAATGTGGCTTTAAATCACAGGGATTTTTCTAAAGTATCCCAAAAAAAGTGATTTTTTGGAACCACGCGGGGATTTTTATCGTAACCCACCTGGCCACACTGATGGTATTCAGTAGCATGGTGAAAGTTAGAAGCATAATTCTTTTTACCATTTGGGTTTTAACAAAAAAAAAAGAAGTAAATTTAAATAAAATATTCTCTAAAAAAATAAAAAGAACATAAAAGTATTTCTAACGGAAATGTTTATACAATGTGGAAACTCTTTTTAAAATCTTATTATTATGGTTCTGAAAGAGACCACAATTTTTAGCAAGACAATATTTCAATTTATTAAATTCGGTTCTCTTTGGTTTTCAAGCATTTGAGGTGATATGCTACCGGGTGGTGCAAGGCACCAGGGCGCAATACTGCGGGACGGAAATTTTTAAAAAGGGAGGAAATGCAGCAGTATCACAGACTTGTCGTTTCTTAGTTAATGGAGGTGCAAGTGGCACCTCATCATTACACATGCACTTCCTACAATTTCGTTAACAGCCGATGGTTTCAAACTTTTATAATAATTTCAAAAGTTGTACTTTTCGCTGGTACAAGACCAAACCTATAATGCAAACCTCCTAATTATTTCTTCTGCTAAATTACCAGCATAGTACTACTTAATAATTTGAACTTTTTGTCAACGATATTGACCAAAACTTTAAAAAAATCTAAATTAAGCAGGATCAGCAGCAGTTTGCAACACAGCAAACGACTTGCCAGTAAAAATAAATTTTAAAGGATTCTAGTCGACCCGACTCCGAAAAAATCTGTCCCCAAACCTAGTTCAAAAATCCCTAAATTGATATTTTTATGTTTCCTAAAAGTCCTTAAATTTTAAAAATTAAATGTACATTATACAATTACATTCTAAAATCACAAAAATAAAGTAAAAAAGGTTTAATAACATTTTTATTACTATTATTATTTTAATTTTACCCCGAAAGTTAAGGCAAGTCGGCAACCCTGTACTCGACATTTACGTACCGCAGAAGTAGAAGAGCTATGCCACTACGAGCATCAAAGGGTAGTTTTTACTATGTATTTTCATATAGGAGAAATTTAAGGTCCGAAAACACAATTTTGGTGCCATCCCAACCCCTAACGCAAAATTAGAATTTTTATGCCCTAAGTCACCACGTGCTAGATAGGGGTAACTAACCATCGATGACGTCATCGCCCTAAATTGAAACGACCTATAAATTAAAAAAGTCTCGCCGACGCTGGGAGTCGAACCCATGACACCTGGCCACCTGCGTGAGAATCCAACGCCATATACCACTAGGCTATTGGAAGATATGAAAATTTAATGGCAAACGGGGTATAATTGGGACCAGACGTCATCACCTATAAATTAAAAAAGTCTCGCCGACGCTGGGAGTCGAACCCATGACACCAGGCCACCTGCGTGAGAATCCAACGCCATATACCACTAGGCTATTGGAAGATATGAAAATTAAGTGGCAAACGGGGATCTAATGAATCTTTATATAGTTTTTAACGTATATTTCGGTTTCTACTAGATCGATTTTAGTTGTTCTTTTTGCTAATAATTTAATTTTTATAAATCTACAAATATTAATACTAAAATGTTTAATAATAATTATGTTATTTGAGTGTAAATAGGGCCTTAACAGTTTTTAACGTATATCTTGGCTTCTAGTGGTTTGATTTTAGTCATTCTTTTTGTCGTCCACCGGTGAAGCTTATTATCTCAAGATCTCCGACGTCATATTTAGGAATCTTGCACAACGCGTTATTTTAGGACGTGGCCAATCTGTAAAACGTCGTCTGTCATCTGTCAAATGTCACCTGTCACCTGTCATATGTCAAAAATCACGTGACTTACAAAATGGCCACCATGCGGGGGATACTTGCGCGGGGTGTAAGCGGGGGGCTTAAGCGCAGGTGTAGAGCTTTTCAAGGTCAAAGCATACGTCAACAATAACAAAGATAGCTGCGGTTAGATAATAAACGGTAAAAAAACAGTGGTAACTAAATAAAAAGCAGTGTTTGTAGTAAAGCATTTATTATTATAAAATAAAAAAAATACATACATGGTTGTCATATTTCTAAATAATTCTTAGAATAATACCTTATAAAATAAATAGCAGTGTTTACAGTAAAGCAATTATTTTAAATTAAAAAATACATTGTTGCCATATTGCTAAATAATTCTTAGAATAATGTATTATTACGGTTATTTAAACTCTTCTCACAGACCCTGTTAATGGTGAATATTTTACAAGTTTGTCATGAATAATTAAACAGTAAGCATTTGTGTTTGCAGGAAAGTTTTCTTTTGTTTCAATCTCTAACCTTACATCAATAATGCCAGAATTAAGGATTTCATTTTGTCTTGAACAATCAATTACAATTAAGGATGCATTGTTTTTAAATTTTTAGGAGTTAAAAGTGGTTCGTTTTCTTTTTCGTAGTAGCTTTCTTGAAATTCTGAGTACATTTCATAGAGAGTAGCTATTATACCTCTTGAAATTTCCAAATTTAAATTATCATATGGATAAAATTCAGAATTTAAATAAAGCTTTGCATTTGATACATCACAATGATCAAATAAGCTACAATTTTCTTGTGGTTATCCTTTCGATCTGTTTGAAAACCTAAAATTATCCATCTTGGTCTTTCCACCTGCACAGAAGTTTTAATGGTCCATGTAAGGTGTTTTCCAATCGGTATTGAAGGATGTTCTGTGAGTTCCCAGCTTCTAAAACCGATATCCAATTCAGTTCCACTTCCAACAATCTGTAAAAGTTCTAGTCGCTCAGCATCGGATACTGTAATATGTGGTAGCCTCCAAACAATTTTATCAATAATAGCTTGTACATTTTCTCCATCGGTAGTGTTAATAACGGCATTTTTATCGGAAGAACTTCTTAACAATATTAGTTCATGCTTAACATTTATAAGTATCTTTTGAAAATCTTCAGCGAATCCTAGTAATGTTCTTAGTGGAACACAAACATTAAAAGTTCCGTTTGAGCCCATCCCGTCCCAGGTAAAATCATCTTCAATACTCCAACCAGCGTTTTTATATTTAATTAACTCATTACCATTGTAAGAGACATAACCTTTCATTGTTGCTGCTATTCCAGGATATCTAGTCGAATCAATAACTTTTCCGCCAATTTCAAGACGAATTTCTTCAAAGAGGTGTCCCACAAAGTTGTTTACAAGTTTAGCAGTGTCTGAAACTCTTCCATCGGACCCTTTTAAAAGTCGTCCTTCCAAATAAATATGACTTGCCCAAGGTAGGGTGTATATATCAGTTTGTTGCACCGGTATTCGAATTTCATCATTATTTTTGAAAGAGCTGGAGTACGGTAAATGGCTATGCCTTTCTATTTTTGTAATAGAGTTATCAAAGTTTAGCGAATCTGTCACGTTTAAAATGCTCATTTTCTAAGTTTTTAACAAGAAGCCCTATGGATGCAAGAAATCTTATATTTTCTTCTGTTAAGCTCTTTTTAGTGTTCCAAAGCTGGTTAAAATTGACAATTTTCTTGGCGTTATATTTCACAACCATAACACGTGTGCTCTGCACAACGTTCTGCAGTATACTGACACACATATCACAAAGTAGTTATTTATAAAGACTTTCTCAAATGTAATCTAATAGTAATAACTTCTCCTCTAAAGTCAACCAATTCACCATCTTGATCAACCAGTTTTAATTTAATGTTGCTGATAATTTTGGTGGATACAGGCATATAAAGCACATTTTGAGGAATTTCTATAATTTTGAAACCAGCTGGTACTGATGGCGAAAATTCATGTATTGTATGAACAAGCATATTATTGTGATATGCGCCAGTAACGATATTACACTCGATTTTAATCACGTTAATTTTCAGAATATTTACAGGTGTTTGCGATACATGTTTAACGTTGGGCTTTAGCAAAATATTATGAAATCCCAACAATTTTCCAATAGAATTTGTCTTAGTAAAGTCAACTGTATGAGAACATTCAAGCTCACACTTGAGCGTATTAACATTACCCTTTAGGCTTAGGGTACAATTAAAATTATTGATGGCTTTATTTTTTTCCTGTATGGCCTCTTGTAGATAATCATTTATTGCACTTATTTCATATGATCCAATCGGGATTTCTAGAGTAATATCACCCACATAAAATTTGTTATTACTATTATCAATGTTGGGTATGGCGTTAAACGTTTCTAAACTGACTAAACCAAGCTCGTATTCACTAGTGTCATCTCTCAAGTAGATGGGTGGGTTATAGGTTGCTTCTAAGATGGAACTATTACCACTCAAGCTAAAGGTATGCATGACGGTTGAAGTAAGACTAAATTTATTTCTTGAGTCATCTTTATTTATAGGGTTTTAAATAGAGTCCCAAACCGTTTTTGTATGGTCCTAAATATAAACCGCTACCAGTTTTGCTAATCGCAATAGATTCCATTGATTTGTTGTGTCTCTTTTCTTCTTCTAATCTTTCTTGCGCCGCCTTAGAATCTTTAACAGCTTTTACGATCCCTGATATTCCACCGCTAAGTGCTCCTACGGCGCTTAAGCCGGCAAAAAGTGGTATTAAAAATGGTAGAAATCCGCCGACTACAGGTAAAGGTACTACATCTGCAGGTTTTTCTTTTTCCACCCCATTGAATGCTTTCAGAGCTACTTCAGCAGCGGAGAAAAGATCTTGCGGTTTTTCCACGTACAATGCCTCCCTCGCTTTTTGAAACGCGGTCGCGAAGGGAATCCCCTTGCCTCTACGAGCAGCTTTTTTCTTAATTGATTTTTTCTTAAACTTCTGCATGACCGTACAGCACAAAGTCTTTGACAATACTAAGGATTGAATCAGAATGTTAAGTATATTTATATATGTTACGCTATACTATAACTGCCATCATTTAGTTCCCACCCGTCATTGAGTCAACACGTGTCTAGAGCTACATAAAGATTATTAACAATAATAACGTATTTAAGAAAAACAGTACCGTATTTAAGAAAAACAGTGCCGTATTTAGAAAAACAGCGCCGTATTTAGAAAAACAGTGCAGTATTTTAGAAAAACAGTGCCGTATTTGGAAAAACAGTGCTGTATTTTAGAAAAACAGTGCCGTATTTAGAAAAACAGTGCTGTATTTTAGAAAAACAGTGCTGTATTTTAGAAAAACAGTGCTGTATTTTAGAAAAACAGCGCCGTATTTAGAAAAACAGTGCAGTATTTTAGAAAAACAGTGCCGTATTTGGAAAAACAGTGCTGTATTTTAGAAAAACAGTGCCGTATTTAGAAAAACAGTGCTGTATTTTAGAAAAACAGTGCTGTATTTTAGAAAAACAGTGCTGTATTTTAGAAAAACAGTGCTGTATTTTAGAAATACAGTGCTGTATTTTAGAAAAACAGTGCTGTATTTGAAAATAAAGACTGTTATCGCTTAAGCTAATAATTAAAAATATATCTTTACCATGGATTTGAACAAGTTGGACAAGGATGCGAGGCGTAAAATAATTGAAGCTTCCAATAGTATTCGAAAAAATACAAGCTTTTAATGAAGCAGCAACGTGAGAATGGTGAGCTAGAGTTCGACACGAATGATGATCAGCGCTCAGAAGATAAGCGGAGTTTGCAAGAAGATCCAAACATTCTTCAACTCCTTGATAAACATTCGCGTAGTGTAAAAAAATTATATGATTCAATAAAAGCTGGTCGTTATGAGAATGCTGTTATATTGGAAAATACGTATAAACCTTTGGCAAAAATAATATCCAAATCAATACAAAACACTCAATCTGATAGACAACCATTTATACCAAAGTCCTTAAAAAGACGTCAAAGCGAAAATTTTACTCATACAGTAATAAAGAAAGCACGAACTCCTCTTAACTTTGCCAGTCCCATTAAAAAACAAGATGATATAGCTGAACAAGAAGAAGAAGAAGAATATATGGATTATGAGCCGTCGGAAGATGATCAAATGATGGAAGAAGGCGAAACAGAGGAAACTAATTTAGACAAAACTATCTATGAGCACCAACCTGAAGAAAGTTACTTTGATGATGACTTTAGAGTCGACCCACAACTTAATCCTGTTCAGATTGATAGTATTCCGGAAGAATCCTTTCGAGAATATCTAGATCAGTATGATCCGCTACCTAGACAATATGTGGAAGGTTTTATAAAAGATACGGAAAACGAGTACGATCGAAACTATTTAAAACATGATATGACTACTGATCATCTAACTTTCGGCGATTCTCGACTTGAATTTAACGGCCCAGATATTTATGTTAAAGGGGAAAAATTTATTGGAACTCCTGGTCTATATGAACTTATTTTCAAGACCAATCCGTTAAAAAACAAATTTACATCACTAGACGAGCGATCATTTGCAAAATTGGTTTTACTAACGAATGCTAGTAAGAGAAATTTTGATGAAAACGAACAGCATGCTGGTAATAGAGGTGTCAAGTACATGTTAACAATTAAACCATTACTAGAACGTATAAAAGAGGAGCGAATAAGAAAACAAAAAGAACGCGATAAACAGTTGCGAATTACAAGAGCACAAAATCTTCAAGGCTATGGTTTACCAATTGATACTAAACATAAAATATTTAACAATAATAAAACTGATTATATTTACTGGGATGATCCAAATGAGCTTGTGGATAGATTAAGATTGTTAATGGCTAGCAAGCAAGTGGGTAATAATAACCACCAAAATGAGATTATGAGTATTATTGAAGAGTTAAAGGAAGCCGATATTATTGAATAAAAACAGTTGATTTAGTAACATAACATCATTTTCAAGATGACTCTCGACAAATTCGGACGTAATTTAACTCATCCGTATCATTTAGCAAAAAAGCTTAAAACAGAAGATGGTGTAAAGGATAAGCCCGAAAACAACTTGTATGGCTACATGAATATTATGTTGGTTTGCGAAAAGGGTTTGTCAAAACATCTTTTTATAAATGGCACAAAATTTGATTACTACAGGTTTCCCATTACAAGTGGAATTATTGAATATGTTAATATCGATACACCTGTTAAAACGTATATAAACGCAACAGCATATGAAAAACCAAGTGAGTTGTTACACCAGAAGTTAAATTTAAATGATTATATTTTATTTTTAGGAGATAAATTACGAACACGTACCAAAATACATGTTGAGTTTATAATTAAATATCCTATTTTATAAGATATTATTCTAAGAATTATTTAGCAATATGGCAACAATGTATTTTTAATTTAAAAATAAATGCTTTATGCAATCAATGCTATTTATTTTATAAGACATTATTCTAAGAATTATTTAGAAATATGACAACCATGTATGTATTTTTTATTTTATAATAAATGCTTTACTACAAACACTGCTTTTTATTTAGTTACCACTGTTTTTTACCGTTTATTATCTAACCGCAGCTATCTTTGTTATTGTTGGCGTATGCTTTGACCTTGAAATTACAAGGGGTACGTTCAGAAACCATCTATTAGGGTAAACTGCTCTCTGATTGGTTAAAAATAACGGCTTAAGAAAAATACGGCTCTCTGATTGGTTAAGGCCTTTTTTATTATTTAGAATTTAATTATTATTTAAGACGTCACTGTGCGCGCTTACGCCTTCCGCTTAAACCGATGGCTTAAGCGGAGGGCGCGGAGTGCCAGGGGGACCGTAGAATTTTTGGCTTATCATGTGACAAGTTTGACCTTGAAATTATTTACCGTTAGCAACTATTCTTTGTTCAAGTTTCATTATTCTAAGTTTAATAATAAGGCCGCTATGATTGATTTTGCTATGGGGTTACCGTCCTAATCGCTGGTTGGTGTCTCTCGCCATATTTTAAACAGCTGTAGCGCCCTTATGGCTAAAGATGGCTCCGTGCGGTTTTCGCTATTCGATAGGTATGACGTAACACTATATTTAAAAAATTTAAGCCATGTCTCGATGACTCATCATCAAGGTTAAATACCGATTTTAGTCGATAGCGCCCGAACGGTACGACTTGGAATTTTCGCGTTTGCGCAAATCAATTTATGAGCATAGCGCAAGTATCCTACGCATGGCGACCATTTTCCTAGTCACGTGATTTTTGACATATGACAGGTGACAGGTGACATTTGACAGGTGACAGATGACACTTATGGTTTGACAGATAGTAGGGACCACGCCCTAAATAACGCGTTGCGCAAGATTCCTAAATTTCGAATGACGTCAGAGATCTTGAGATAATAAGCTCCCCGGGGGACGGAGGGTAGTAAACCCCCTATCTCTCCCTACTCGCAGACGCTCTCGTCTGGAGTTCTTCTCCTGCTACGGCACAAAAGAGTGGGGCTGTAATTACAGTGGGCGGAAACATATTGCCGAAGAAAAGGGAGATTACTAAATCACATGAGTTCGACTGAAACAGAATGAGGTGTTTCCCCGCCCGTTCCCCTTGCTTTCTCCCCACCACTGCGCCAACGCGCTCGCTTTGTTTATGGCTGATCGAGCTCGAGGCTCGAGCACGCAGTTGCTTCTTTGCACGCGTGGAGGATGTTACTGCTTCACATATTTTGATAATTTTTTTACGTAACTATTAAATATTTTGGTATTTGATGAATTTATTGCTTTGAATGCATCAAATACTGCCATTTTTAAGAGCTTTTTTTTGCCGTTTGGGGCTAAACAAAATTAAAAGCAATTCCGAAAGAAAGAATAAACAAATAATTTTAAAAATAAAAATATAATTCTAAAAAAAATAAAGAACATAAAAATGTTTTTCTAAAAAAATTCTTATAAAAACTTTAATACTTTTTAAAATCTTAGTTTATAAGGTTCTCAAAGAGACCACCATTTTGTGCAAGACAATATCCCAACCTGTTATAGAATTCGGTTCTTGTGTTTTCAAGTATTTCAGGTGTTATTCCTATAAGAACCTGACTAATTTTTTGGCGGAGCTCATCTAAGTCATTTGCACGTTCATGACGATGCCTAGAAATTTGTTGCTTAACATGTCCCCAAAGAAAAAAATCATTTGGTGCCAGATCTGGTGATCTAGGAGGCCATTTTATGGTACCTCTTCCGCTGATTATACGATTTGGAAACGTGACTCCCAAAAATTGTTGAACTTCCCTGGCGTTATGAGCCGGACAACCATCCTGTTGATACCAAATATCTTCAAAATTGACATTGAGAGCCTGAACAGCTGGAATAACCTGATTTCTCAAAAGATTCAAGTATTTGTTGGCATTTAAATTTCCCTCAATAAAAAAAGGGCCAATAATATTATCGCCCAAAATGCCAGCCCACACGTTGACCTTTTGAGTTTACCGGCATAGTACCACTTAATAATTTGAACTCTTTGTTCAACGGTATAAACCAACATTTTAAAAGAAAGCGCCGTAGTTTGCAATACCCCAAACAGCTTGCAACTGAACTCTCTCCAAATGCTCGGGCCCGGCGACGGTCGCGTTGACCGGCGTTAATGTACCCCACTACTGCAGGAAAGTGGGCGTATAAATACATATGGCATCATTGCATTTGAAACATGGGGGAATATCTTATTTTCCGTTACTTTCTATCTTAAGGCAAGATCGCTTTCTCTTTTTCCACTTGTTAATCCCAATGGTTCGATAACGATTTTCCAGACCTGTATATATATATATATATATATATATATATATATATATATATATATATATATATTCTATTAGTTGATTTTAGCCAAGTATTTTATAAACTGTAATTTAAAAAATTGACAAAAATAATTTATTTACTTAAATTATTTAAAAATTTTGACATAAAATTTATTCTCTACAGCATTTACTTATACGATATTGTCCTATTTTTAAATATAAAGGTACTTTACTCTTGGTAATTTTTTATATATTAGTCGCCCTGTACATTACTAATCCCAGTAAATTTTTTTATTTATTAGTTTTGGACCAGGCGTCCAGTTTTCTCAAAAGGACGTTGAACATTTCAACATTTTAAAGCTTATTTAAATTCCGCTTTGCATTATTCGTTTAACTACTTTTGCGTGCGGGAAAGTACTACTTTGCTCGATAGAAGAATAAGTAATACAGTTAGGAAACACCCTGTATATTTAGATACTTATTTACCCACAGCACAATTCTTATTGTGTTTTTCCTTTATTTTTAATTTTGTTCATATTATTTCTTTAGGTGACAGAAGACAGTTTCAAGAATTTACAAATCAGATTTTTGCCTATGTCTTAAACCTTTGGAATAATTTGACGGACACATTTATCCAGGGTGTAATGCAAGGTGCTAGTCCACAGATAGTCCAAATAAATTTAGAAAAGGCATTAATGACCTTGAGGATTTTAAGAAAACTTTCTGTTTTTGGCTTTTTAAGCCACATACGAGCAAAGATTGTATGACTTTTATGCAAATTATATTTGAAAAGGCAAAGAGTATGTTGATATGCTGTAAGTACTTTATATACACTTTTTATATTCTCTAATTTTTAACAAATTTATTAGACAAGCCATAACTCCTTGAGTATTAGAGATATCAAAATAAGATTTGGTATGGGTAAATAATATTAGTATAGTTTTCCACATTTTTTACTCTAGTCACTTTCGGTTTAACCGGAAATGACTCCTTGTATATTTTATCACTTTTGGATCCCTGAGACAATTCTAAATGAGACTGTGACATTTAAAAAAAAATCATATATTTATATATATATACACTATCGGACAAAAGTAGAGCAACAAAGTGTTTTTTTTTTTGTTTCGACAAAAAAAAAGTTGTCAGGTGATTTCTGGATACGTTTAATGAATAAGTATTATCTCTAAGATTAAAGGAATACTTCACAACATTATGATAAATTTTAGATAAAATTTGAGATCAAAAATATTTATAATTATAAATATTGACGAAAATCAGTGCGACAAAAGTAAAGCAACAAATTTTATTCAACAATTTTTTATTTTAGATATTACAACAAAGAACATTTAACACATTTAATTATAATAATTACTAAAAGTATTATGTTAATAGTTAATAGAATATCCATTATTATTTATTACTTGCTGGCAACGTCGCGGCATTGAGGCAATCAAATTTTAAATAATGTTTTCCGGAAGATTTGTCCAAACTTGGCGGATTTTATCTATCAACGATTGTTTATTCGGAAACATTTGTGTTCGAATACGACGTTCTACTTCTTCCCACAAGTTCTCAATTGGGTTGAGGTCGGGGATTGTGCCGGCCACTCCAAAACTCGAACATTGTTTTCTCGAAACCACTCTTGAACAATTCGCGAAGAGTGTTTTGGATCGTTATCCTGCTGGAACGTAAAACGCAGTGGCATTTCCCACTCTGCATAAGGGAGCATGACATTTTCCATTATATCCCTATAAATAAATCGATCCATATTTTAATTAATTGTATAGTGTATAGTTTCCACGTATGTTTCCACGAGAAACAACCCCATAAAAAAACACTGCCTTTACCATGTTTAACTGTTGGTGTTACGTACTTAGGATTAAACCTGCTATTTATTGGTCGCCGCACACGTTTCATTCCATCGGAATTAAAAATTTTATATCGCGTTTCGTCACTAAAAGAACTTTTTTCCAATCGTCTACTGTCCAGTTTAAATGCCGATGTGCAAATGCAAGTCTTGCTGCTCTATTTCTTCCCGAAACTAGCGGCTTTTTAGCGGGGCGTCTACTAAACAACTTTGCCTCTACCAACCTTCACTGAACAGTCCGTGGACCAACCATAATTCCTGGAACTGCAGCAATAATTCTAGGTGCAGACTTTCAAGGATCATTTTGAGAAATTCTTTTAATACGTCTGTCGGTCCATATTGTTGTTTTTCTTGGTCTTCCCGATTTTGGTAGATTCTCTAAATGTCCCCTTTCATTATAGGATGAAATTATTTTAGATACACTGTAACTGGGTAAATCAAATTGTCTTGATATATGGGCTTGCTTTTTACCTTTCCTGAAAGCATTCACAACTCTCTGCTTTAAGTCTTTTGAAATTGGAATACCTCTCGGCATAATTAATTCAGCACAAAAATGTTCAAAATATAAAAAACTAATTTTACAAAACTATTTTTGTCTCTACTTTCACCGAAAACTTATCATTTGATGAACTAATTAAAATGTTGCTTTACTTTTGACGCATTACTTATTTACAGTTAAAACTTAATGACAAAATGACATGATCTGGCTTGATCATCCAAAGCGCCGTTGTCGCCGATGACAGCAGCCTACTTTGATGTTTTAAAACACAATGTATTTAAAAGCGATATCTTACATTTAGTATTATAAAATCGGTATATGTAAATTTTATCAAAGTGTTGCTCTACTTTTGTCCGATAGTGTATATATATATATTTTTTTTGAGACATTTTTAATGTTGCATCTAGATGCCCATGATTAGATGTATATTTATTTAAGGACTCCAGGTGATGTTACAAAAATACAATTGCAAAGTTTTAGTAACTAATATGAATGATAGGAATAAAACAATTTGGCAAATTGACATTTTTGCGTCCAACTATTATTTTTAAATGGCAAGAACTTTAAAAAAAAAAGGATTTTTGACAAATTTACCAATACTAATTTATTTGCGATCTGATTAAAAATAAGCACATAAATAATGGATCATGACCACCTAAATGTAATATTACAAATGACTTTCACAAAATCATGTAGGAGTAAACACTTTTAAAATTGTCTAATTACTATTTGAAATTGTCTCAGGATTCTAAAATGGGTAAAACATACAGGGTGTTCCGTTTAAAAATGTTAGCCGTTTCCGGGTAAACCGGAAGTAACCAGAAAGTGAGAAATATGCGAAAGCTCTCCTCTTCCCATACCATTTACCTATACCAAGTCTCATTTTTATATGTCTAATGCTCTTATCCGTTGACACCCAATATACACTGTGTCTACATAAGTTGGCGGCATATTAAAAACTTTTTTATATTAATGTAGAACTTTTATTAAAAAATATAAATTAATAAAAAAATCTTTATGCTACTGTATAATAATTTTATTATTTTTTAGACAAAGAAATAAAAAACAAAGTCGAATATTCTACAGAAAACTGTGAAAAATTCATAATACACCTTACCAAAGTACTTCTGTCAATGTTGGATACCCATCCCTATTCTTTCATCGATCTAATTAAGCCTACCTTAGAGTTATGTGTATATTATCTTTTTACAGATGAAGGAATTACTTTTTTGTTTGAAAGATTTGTAATTCAGTGTTTTAACCTTATCAAGAGCATTTTACTTTGTGCAGAATATAGGTAAGTATTTGTTTTTATGGTAGTTTTTGCTTTTTATTTAACTTTAAAACAACTTTCTATGTAGTATGTTACATACTATACACTATATTTCCTACAACTACAAATTATTCACCAAAAACTTTATTTTAGTTTGTTTGTCTTCACAGAAAAAAAAAACTTTGCAACACTAGGGTGATACATACTTTTCCCACGACCACACACGAAAATGACATAAAACGCACTCCTTAATCATTTAGAAAACGATTAATATCACACGCGTGTGGAAATCTACTTTTTAACACTAGTGTTGAGAAGTAGAATGACAAGTGCTTAAGTTCCGTGAAAAAAAATATATTTACAATATTTTTTATCAGAATAAAAGTCTTAACTTACCAGTGCTAACAAAATTAAATATTATTTTTTTACAGATTAAATTGATATTACTGGATACTGCTTTGTTTATGGCGTTGCTGCAAGGCAATTGCCAGAAATTGATATTATAGTTATTTATATTTGAGGGCTTATTAGGTTATAGACTTTTTATTTAATGGGAACGGGAAACGCGTTTATTAATAGGCAACCCATTAAACATACGTACTGAATATCAATAGTGTGTCGATAGATCGAAAAACTATCGCACCGCACATATTTATATTTATTATTAATTAATATTCAAAAATGTATATTTATTTAGTGTTTGTGTCCAGTGATAAGGTGTTTTCACGTAATTTTACCATGAAACACTTAATTAAAGACATAACAGTGCATGTAATTCTGTAAGGTACCCCGCCCAGCACCCCTAGTCTCTCCCCGGTCCCGCAAGTTTGTTAAGTTATATATTAATTAAAAATGGGATATTTTGGATCAGCACCCCTGGTGGTTTATTAAAAAAAGGTCTTAAACCAGTAAGAACCATTTATTAAAAAAAAATCATAATAACGGCAGGAAACCGTTTTCGGCACCAAAAATAATTTAGGATTAATGATAAATACTTTTTGGTCCTGGCAAAAATATTATACATGACTCGTGTCAAAAGTGATTTTCCCACTTGTGTGAAATATATCCCTTTCAACACTTGTTATGTAATATACTATTTCCTTACCGCAGCATATTATACTGTTTGACAATATTTTTATATTGAAATTCTCCTACTTAGTAGCTTTGTATCATACTAGTGTTTTTAAGTACTTTGCAACACTAGTGTGATATAAGGCAATTTTTATGCATGAAAATAGTGTGCTATTTGCTATTTTTACAAGTGGTCGTAGGAAAAATTACATAACTTTACACAGGGCCGTTCCTAAGGTGCCTTGCGCCCTGGTACAAGAAAATATTGGTCGCTCCTGTAACTATTGAAGAGAAAAAAAAAACAAAAAAGGTCCCCACTTTCAAAATATCTTGTTTTGTAAAAATTTCCGCCTCTGCAGCATTGCCCCCTGGTGCCTTGCACTACTTGCACCACCTGGTAGGCACGGTCCTGACTTTACAAACACAAAACAAGAAAAATGGGGATCTCACACTATTCTTAATACTCCTTTTTTAATGCAGTCTTAGATTTTTATTGCCTTTTTGGAATTTACCTTTGCACTGAAATACACAATTTCTTAAATTTAATTAAGTTAGGGCCAAATTGCCCCAATAATATCATAAGTAGAATCTCAAAATTATAACAAAAATTAGGTAAATTATATTTAAGATATTTATGAAAAACCAAATCATGTGAACTTTTTGTCTTATAATAATTATAATTAGTCAATGAACTGTCTATTGAATCTAATACTTATATCTAGTTAACACCCTGTGTATTAAAGATTTGATAGTACATAGTTTTACTTGCTAGACTTTGACAGAATATTGTGGCAACAATTTTTTCATTCACAATATAAGCAACATAAATTTCTATCCAGTTCCAAACTTTCTAATATCCATGCTTTTTGGTTTGAAACAATATCCTGATTAGTTTAAAATTTTGGGCTCTGCAAATAGCATGACCACTGATCTCGATGGATTGCCAATGTTATAACCTGCGCGAAACAAAAGTTATATTTCATGGGCGAAAAAACCGGTTTGTGCGCAAGCCAGTTGAGGGTAAATGTACCCGGCGCCAAACAAACTATCCGCATTATAGGAAAGAATTTGTTGACGGCGTCCTGGTTTTCTGTTCGAAGTACGGTAGCTAATAGAGCGTTACGGTCAGACCGCGGACGAAGCGTACGGGGTGCCGGTGTTTGTATTTTGCCACGGTTTTTAAGTGCGCATGTTCGTCCACCAACTGCGGGAGGTCGTAAAAATCCGAGAAATGTTTCTTGCCACTGCGGATCTAAATGTAGGTTATCTATGAGCATAAGGTAAAATACAAACTGCACCACCGCCACCCCTACAAAACTTTAAGAAAAGTCTGACAAGGTTCTCCAATAAAAGTTTAAACTCAAAAAAAAACTTCAATAAACATTTACTAATTAAATTATCTACTGACCCGGAAATGGTAAACATGTAAAATTTTGACTAATTAAATAAAAGACAGATGAAGTTGTAATTAGCATATCTTCAACTAAAAATTTCATAGGAATCCGTGAATTATTGTAACAGTTGGAAACCAGTTCCCAACGAACAATTGTACTTTTACGAACAACGGATTCTTCATCAGTGGTTTGTTATTTCTTTTCTACAAACACTTATAATAAAATGCACATACGTCGAATAGTTGCTAAAGGTGTGTATTCACTTGGAGACATATATACCGCCGAACAGCAACAAACGTATGCGTTCAGGTAGTGTAATCGTAAATAATGTTATGAACGAACGCATGCGGAATGGTTCGCTCGCTTGTCGGTACTTCAAAGAAAATTTGCTGCACACTGTTTTGTTATGCGTACATACATGCGGTAAAAGAAAGCAGGCAGCAAATAACCTTCGGAACGGAGGCGAACGACACTGCACATTTTTGCTGTATACGGCCTTGATCGTGCGGTCATATATGTTCGCTAAGTGAATACACACCTTAATAGTTTCTGACTCCTCTACCAACGAACCCATTGACTTTTTGTGCTCTGTCAATTATTGATTTTTAATTGTTTGTTGTGTTTATTTTAAATGAGTTAAAATCGGCTTTCTTAAAATTAGTTTTTATTAATGTATTTTTTTTATAAATAAAAGTTTCTAAAGTCATATGTATATACTCTAGAAGGGCCAAAATACCAGAATTGACGAAAAACCCAGAATCTTTACGAGCACATGAATTGAAGCAAAACTTTTTACACCTGAAGTGGTATCAGATATTTGCCGAAAGTTGGTTGGCCACTATTTTATTTTGACTCAGGAAGAGTTAGAAGCATGGGATGCGGATCCGGAAGCATTTTCAAACGATGAATGTGGAGATAGTTGGAAATATAGTTTAAGGGTGGGTAATTACTGTTAATGTAGACATCAGGGCGTTACCCAGATTCCTCCCAATTTCAATTTATACTCATATTTTGCAGCGGGCCTTACAAACAAATCAGTTCTAACAGTTCTTTGGATTAATTTGGTTACTGTATAGTGCTTACAGCCAATGCAGATATGCCTATTAATGGGCACATTCAGGAGTACTCAGCCGCTTAGTTTCATAAGTATCATAATAATTGTCAAATTAAACCGATAGAATGGCTTTATTTTGACAGTTTTGACACTTCTCTTACCCAGCGGTTAACCGGCTGAGTACTCCTAAATGCACCCAATGTGTGTTCCTTTTGGTATATACAGGGTGTATAACGACGAACTGCGGTGATCCACTTTTAAAAAAGTAGGCTTTTGAACATTTTAAAAATTTGGCACACTTGAAGGTCAGTTGGGACATCCGACTAAAATATTATTACAGTTTTAATACTTCCGGTTGTACCCGAAGTTAATCTCAACTTCCTTATTTTGAGTGGTACACCTTATACAGGGTGTTTCTAAACAAATACAAACAATTTTTATTGATGAGTGATAAAAAAAAATAATATTTCTTTTTATCACTTTCATATATTTTTACAAAAGATAGGAAACTCACCCTCTGCACCAGAAGACATTTTTTGGCATACAAGAAAAAAACAATTTGTACCAGTGTCGTCCATAAGGGGTTTAGGGTAAATATGTTTTAAGAAAAAATAGTACGTCACTGCATTTTTCTAAAATAAAATTCTTTTTTTAATTCCTAAATATTTTAGAACAAATTAGATCTACTGACTTTTTTTGTTTGATGTACGGTTTTTGCGTAAATCAATAAAAACCATTTTTGGCATGGTCAGTTTGTATTCCTAATATGATATTCTACATTAAAAATTAATCTTCGTTATTTATTCTTTAATTAGATAGGAATTTGACCATGCCGAGAAATGGTTTTTATTTATTTACGCGAAAACCGTACATCAAACAAAAAAGTCAGGAGACCTGATGAGACCCTGTTCTAACTAAAATTTTATAAAAATATCTGAATGGGTATAAAAGTTATTGTAAAAAAACAATATATATTTTTTAAAATTAACATCCCATAGTTCAAAAACTAAGACGTTTAGGACATATGTTCATATGAAGTTTTTCTTATTTTTTGGTGAAAAATCACCTAAATTTTTTGCATTTGTTTATCATTATTTTTTAGTCTGTGAAAATACGGTTCTGACTGATTTGTTTGTATTTCCTACTGCAAAATTTACAGTGTCCCATTTAAAAAAATAATTAATTGTCTATATTTCAAAAAAATAGTATTTGGAAAAACTTACTTTGCAGCATTTTCATAAAATGTAAGAATTTATTTATATAATTTTTAGAAGTTGTCAGTCATCTGAATTAAAAGGTATATTTAAAAATGCAACATTTTCAATAACATCCTTTAGCTCAGAAACTAAATGGGCTTTGATAGCTCTTTGTTTTACAAACAAGTAGCTCAAGTACGGGAAATCTGCAAGGTTCTATTTTTATGAATTACTTAGATACCACATAATGCATCTGATATGAGGACCCTGTACATTATTTTGCTTATTTTTCGACTGCTGTCCGCAGCTGGGGCAGCATTTTACTTAAGTGAATATTCTAATACAGATAATAATGAGTTTGTCCTATTTTTTTGCACAACGTAATACAGAAATCTGATTAGTTTTTTTTTAGCCGAGTATGGATACCGTTTTTGTTACAATTTTTCATGAATATAGAGAAGTTTTGACGCCAGTCATTTTAGAAATGATAGCAACCACTAATATGATTGTTTCTCCAGATGACATGCAACAGATTTTAAAAAAGGATTCTATATACAATGCGGCAGGATTGTGTGCATTTGATTTATATGATGAGGTAAAGGATTCCAAAAAATATCTAGCAATATCGGATACCAAGTGAAACAAGTGTTGTTACCCCCAATTTTTATTCTTGATTTTTAAGAAAAAGTAATACAAATTTTAAATTGTAATAAATGCATTAAGGGGTTACATTCGGTTATAATTTTGGAAAAATTGTTTTTTTGTTTTTTGCACATTTTGAATGTATATGCAGGGTGTTTATTAAAAAATTTATCACTTAAGTTATCTGCGAAAGAGAGAGATTTGAGAAAATCGCCGAAACAAGTTAATATTTGAGGGGGAACGTTTTTACAAAAAAATTGACCCCTTCAACCCCTTCACCACCAGGGCCACCCCCAAAATTCTTAAATGAGAAAGGGGTCGAGTGATACATCATTTTAAAGCTCCTGACAAGTACTTTATAACCCTGCCCTAAAATATAAAGTCAATATCTTCACCTACTACAAAATGGCGGCACTTTAAAAATTACCCAAATACCTGATTGAGGTTGCCATATTTCCGAAACTAATAAAGTTAAATGTACCTAATGTTGTTATTATCTTAAAGCTCTTGTAAAAATCTTTTTAATGGATATACTAGTGATAATATACAGGGTGTAAAAAAGTGTATATTTTTAATAAAGCACCCTGTATATTATACCACTAATCAAACGACCTTTAAAAGAGCTTAAAGAAAATACCCCATTAAGTACATCTTACTTTATTAGTTTCGGAAATATGGCCATCCCAATGAGGTATTTTTTAAAGTATCGCAGTTTTGTTAGTAGGTAAAGATATTAACTTTATATTCTAGGGTTATAAAGTACTCGTCAGGAGATTTAAAATAATAAATCACTTGACCCTCCTTCTCATTTAAGAGGAGAAAAATTTCTCCGAAACGGCTAAACCGATCGGTTTGAAATTTTCACATGATCTTCTTAGATACATTTGTCAGGTCATGATCATATTAATTAGGTTTCTGATAATAATTTCGACTTTTTCAGCCACTTTAAAGTTTAATTATTTTTAAAAAATACATTTTTTTTTTATTATTTTGGGAAGTCATTTTATCAAAAATCTGACCAATTTTTTTTAAATCATTTTGACATCCCACGAAGGCCTATGCCTAAATACCAGAGTACCGTGGGTGTCGGGTTATTAGATGTTTAACCCATCATTTCCCTGTTCCGTCAACGTTGTCCAAGCACTGAAACATGCAATTTTGCATTTCACAGCACTTTTTAGACAACGCGGTAGTGCCACCACGGTCGTTATTTTTAAATAACTACTACCTAAATATGTCTCCTCCGCTGGGAATCGAACCGGCGACTTCTGGCTTCGAAGATCAACGCTCTGTTCACTACGCCAGGACGGAGACGCCTGGTCTAGTAAAAGTGTGGAAACAGGCAGTTTCCTTTGTAACATATATTTACTGAGTTTTTTTCTTTTTATTATTTGTACTGAAGGGGTTTACTCATGTTTCTTTTAGCAAAACTTGAACTGATATTTTTTCTTTTAAATTCTTTAGCGTTTTAGCAAACATCGATTCTTTAGGTTATATTTATTCCAGTATTTTAAAATTACCCCAGTAAGTATATTATTATTATTATTATTAATAATTCCAAACATTTATGCATATAGTAACCAGACACAGCCTTTTAAAAACAATTTAACAATTTTTTAATACCTGAACATAATAAATTATACTTCCTAAGTTCTGGTCTTTTACAAAATATATTGTTTAGCCAAAACACCTTCTAGTTTTGCTATGCACTATGGTAATCTGTTGTATGACTCTCTAAAGCATCTTATGACACTAACACAATTAAAAACCTAAATGAGCTTTCTTATATTGTTTAAAATAAAATGTAAATAATTACTTGCATAATTACACAAGCCCACAAAAAAAAAATGGTGTGCTCTGGGCGTCGGAGTCACCCAGTCGAGCGTACTTCCTCCCGCTGAACACGAATCCGAAGTCAAAACCGGAGGCCAAACCTCGGGCCAAACTGTAAAACACCGAATTGCGGGGGCCAAAACGGCACTTGCATTCTCCTCTTTATCTACTCTAAAGGGGGTTACGCAGCACCTCATTCTAAAAGCCCTTGGACCTTCCATTCTACAATCACTACCTGTATTTACCTATCCTAAAAATAAATCTTTTGTTTTTTTTTCTTTCGAATAATTTGGATCAGAGATATCTTCCTAACCGCCAGGCACCTTTTTTATGATGGTCCTTCAGGAGATCTACTACAGGAACAATAAAATCCAATATTTTATAAATTTATCGCGGATTCTTAAAATACATTAAATTTGCTACAAGCACATTGTATATATTTCTCTAATAAAAGCCATTTCACACAAAAACACGTTTTTTCGTGTTTACAACCGGATGTAATCCCTTAATATATTTTTTGCACTATCACAACCTCAAAATCATGCACTTATTAAAAAAGCAAAGAAGTTATGATGATAATGTTTAATATTCCTAATAGTACGCTCTACTATTAGTTGTTATTTTATTTTTATGAGGTTAGAATTACAATTAGGGTTTATTTTATAGTAATTGTACTGTATTATTCCTAAAACAAAAAGTCGGTTAGAACTTATTATTGTTATACTTTTTTGTTTAATTTAAAATAATTGGATATATCCCTAAGTAAAAAAAACTTATAGTTCAAGATCCGAATAGGAAGCGATCTTCACCCATCTGTTTACCAAATAAAAACTGTTTATATTAAAAATAGTATTTTTATAAAGCTGTGGCAAATTTTTAAATTTTTAACTTTAAAAATTTTTTTTTGGTACATTCTGTATTATTTAAAAATATATATTTTAACAACTAGCATACATACGTATTTAAAAATATAGGGGTTGCCATTATACAAAGTGTGTCAAAAATTTTGAGGTTATTTTTCAAAATTAAATATGGCTTTGACCCAATTTTTTAGGGCAACCCTAAGGCGATACCTTTGTTTAAATACTATCTTTAATATAAGACACTTTTTATCGGGTAAACAGATGGGTGAAGGTTGCCTCCTATTCGGATCTTATAGTATTACTTTTTTTTAATATTCAGGTATTGTTTTCCCTTAGCAATAATTTTTCAAGTTTATGCATATAGGTTAAATATCACCCTGTATAATGTTTTTTTAGGTCGATTTTGATCAGTGGTTTTCAAACACACTCGTACAAGAATTGAAAATAAAACACAATAACTATAGGGTAATACGGCGGAGGGTGACGGCCTTAATAGGTATATGGACTGGTATAAAATTGTCTAGTGAATTAAGGCCTGCTCTTTATGAGTGTGTTGTTGGATTATTGGGACCAGAGGAAGATATGGTAAGTTATTACTAAATTACCCATACAAATGCTTAGAGCTATACCGGGTCTGAACGAATCTACACGACATATCAACATGAAAGTTAGTTTTTGAAGCCGCGGTGGCTATAGATACAATATGTTTATGCCAGTTAAAGTTATTCTCAAATATGAAGCCCACAAGGTTGAATAAGCCTCTGTGCTGCAAATCCTGGCCAATCATAAGCAAAGAGTGAGTATTTGATGATTTCTTTCGCGACAAGAAACATGATTGTGTTTTGGATGCATTAAATTGAACGAGATTTTTGGCGCCCCAATCCAATATTAAATTGAGATCCTGTGAAAGAGCAGAGAATAGTTGGAAGAACGTAGGAGGAAAGTTTATTGAGAAGTGCGTCATGCCAGACCTGGTCGAAACCTTTAGATATATCAAGAGCAACGATTTGGGACTCACCTAGAAACTCAAGAGACTTGTTCCAGTTGTGTGAAACGAAGGAAAGAAAATCTGCTGTAGATCTCTTGTGACGAAATCTGTATTGCCTGTCGTGTAAAATTTTATGTTTTTCTAAATACCTAAGAATTTGCAAGTTAATGGATTTCTCCATTACTTCACAAAGCATTGAAAGGAGTGAAATAGGTCTATAGTTAGATGGAAGAGATTTAGATCCTTTCTTGGGAATAGGCTGGACACATGCAGCTCTCAAGCTGTCTGGAAAAATACCCGTGTCATAAGAAATTCAAAAGAGCCTAGTTAAGTTCAGAAGCACATTTTTTTTAAAACGATTGCCGGTATTCCATCTAGCCCAGACGATTTTTTGGTGTTAAGAGAAGAAAGGATATGCTTAATGTGTTTTGCCTTAAAAATAATATTGGGTATTTTATGAGGAACTGGGGATTGACAGGTGGATGTAGGGTTAAATTGGCAGCAAATAGTACGGCCTTTCCTTCAGATGTAGAAAAAATTTTATCTTCCAAAGTTAATGGTGGAAAAGAACTAGTACAGAAATTTCTACTGATGTTTTTGGCAAAGGACCATAAGGATTTGCTGCCATTTAAGCAAGAAAGTACTTTCTTTTTTATATGGTAGAGGTAAGAAATATGGCAAGGCTCCAATTTTAAATTTTTAAATAGAACACGCTGTATATTTTAACATTTTTGGACTCCTGAAACAATTCTAAATTGAAATTTAGCATTTTTAAAAGTGTTTACCTCTACTTGGTATTTTGAGAGGCATTTGTAATATAGCATCTTGTTGGCCATGTTCCTTTATTTATGTCATTATTTTTAATTCGAATGCAAAAAATGGTATTATTATATATGCCAAAAAATCCTTTCAAAAAGTATTTGTCTAAAGAGGGTTGCCATTTGAATAATTATAGTTAAACATGAAACTGTCAAATTGTCAACTTGTTTTATTCCTTTCTTTCATGCTAGTCACTAAAACTTTGCGATTGTATTTTTCTAACATTACAACTGGGATCCTTAGATTAATTTGAGCTCAATCACAGCCACCTAGATGCAATATAAAAAATGGCTTTATAAAAATCAAGTGGGCATAAAAACTTTTTAACATGTCACATTCTAATTTTTAATTGTCTCAGGACTTTAAAAAATCATAAATTATACAGGGTGTTCTATTTAAAAAGTGACTGAAAAGTGAAAAATAAATGTGAAAACTCTCCTCTTCTCATACCATAATATCTATACCGATACAGAGTCTCATTTTGATAGGTTTATTACTCTAGACTGTAGGAGTTATGGCTTGTCTAATAAATTCGTTGACACGGTATTATTGTTTTTAATACTTGACAAGGTAATTATCTAAAAACTGCCCGCAACTCCGATTTTGACCAAATTTGGTATACGGGGAATTTTTAGTTGGAAACGTTTTGTTTTCGAGATTTTTATGATCAAAGTAGATATTTAAACTAACCTCATTTTCACTACATTTCCAATTCTCGATTTTAAGTTAAAAAGGTACAAAATACTTGATTTTCACTTTTTAAACCTCATTTTATCGTGTTGGAAATAACCAAATGAAAAACCATACCTAGTACTTGGTACTCGAGCGATTTGAATAATCGAGTGATCACTCGAGTATTTGAGTACCCAAGTTATTTTTCACCTGGTGCTCGAAATTGTCGACGATTCGCCTTGTTAACGAAACCATTTGCAAAATAACCGAAATCATTCGTTGGTTATCGCTACCGAAGGCTGGCGCTGGCCTGCGGAACTAGTATACATATAAATAAACTTAGACAAGGTTTATCAAGTATTTTGTGTTTTATGCTTTATTTGTTTTCTGGGAGATACGTTTAAACAAAATACTATTTGGCATTTCTCCAGAATAAAAGAAAAAGTTTATTAAATATTTTAAGAAAATTAAAACTTTAAATACTATGGATTACTTTAAACGAAATAAAATAATGAAATATTTAATATAAAGTTATTTACGATACAAAGAAGATTTTAAACTCTTAAACAAAGGTTTATTAGCTCTAATTTGAAATTATTTTACTTTAATAAAATAAAATCTTAAGACGCCAGGACGGGAACTGGGCGAATGGTTGCGTCTCAAAAATATGGTAAATAGTTTACCAAAAATGTGGTCAAAATCGGAGTTGCGGACAGTTTCTAGATAATTACCTTTTTGACAATAAACTACCAGTTATTGATGGTTCAATATTCTCCAATATTTTTATATGTATGATTTTTCTTAACCAATGTTTATAACTATAACTACAATTTTATTTTATAGGTAGTTAGATTAACAGCTGCATCCACACTAAGGTATGCCATAGACGATTTTGAATTTAACTGTGATCAATTTAAGGACTATATGTTTCAAGCATTTAATTTACTTTTTGGACTGTTAAAGGAAGCTAGTGAATGTGAAACCAAAGTAAGTGAGTAAATCCAAGTTAGTACTTTGTGATTTTTTTTAAATAATATTGTTGATAGTAACTTACCACTTCTGAATGGGAACATTCATTTTTGTAAATAAAAATAAATATTTATAGTCCCTTGGTCAGCAATGAAACGGATTTTATAAGTCTTCTTATCATGATGTCCATTTTATTACTGGCACAGGGACTATTACAGCAGTCAAGCAGCCCTTGGAGCAATAATTAATCCCAAGGTATCGTCTTGGCTGGTACTAGAATGCCTCGAGGAACTCAGGAACTGGGAACGCAACAACACGAGGTTGATGTGGGTGCCAGGGCATTGTGGAATTCGAGGCAATGAAACCAGACGAACTGGCTGAAGGCGGTCAGCCACGACATACGTCGGGCCAGAACCAGTCCTTGAGTGCCAAAGAGTACCTTCCGGAGTGCGGTACAAAACTGGTTAAAGCACCAGCAAAGACTGCACTGGGAAAGGCTTCCTCAACACATGCATGGGAAAATATACATCAGTGGACCATGCACAAAAAGAGCTAAAGAACTACTCAAAATGGGTAGGAATCAGCTAAGAACGATCACAGGTTTCTCACCGGACATGCTCCAGTGAAATGAACACCTAAACAAAATGGGATTATACAACGGAGATCTGGACTGCAGATTATGTGGAGCAGAGACCGAAACAGTATCCCACATGCTGATCAGAGTGTGAGGCACTGATCACAAAAGACAGGCAATCTTCGGGATCTTAGAGTGCCCCGGAAACATATGGTATGCACCCAGCAGACCTATACCGCCTCTTCAGGAACTAGGTACTGGAATGGGTACAATAAAACGGGAGTTTGTACAATAAGCTTCAGTGCGTGCCACTGACATGCCACGTCATCTACGGGCACAGGAACTATTACAAGCAAATCAGGTAGGCATGTACATAGGCAACTAAGATATCACAAACAACATTCTTGTTCATATCAACTGTTTTTTAAATATTGACGTCTAAAATGGTAAAACATTTCTAACGATTTTATTTTAAAGTAAAGGTTTAATGGTTATTCATTATTTTGGATTAATTTTTACCGTCACAAATTTACGTTTTTTTTAATTTTTGACTTTGTCTCTTCTTAAAATCTAGACGTGGATGATAAAACAAGGATACAAGATCGGGGACTGCGATTTTTCCTGTTAGAGAACAAATTAAGTAATTTACTTAAATGGAAAAAGTTTTTGATATTATTGAAAAATAGCTTAAATAAGAGGAGACTAGCTCGTTTGTATTAAAAATACTTTTAATGGGAGGTTTTTCAGTGCTTAACATAGGTAGAGTGCTTAACATTGACTTCCCCATTGTATTTCTTTAAAAAGTCTTGACTCTTTAAAATTAAAAATCATCACTTACTTTCTACTTTTGCCATAGAAATAATTCATAAAATTTTCAGTAATTTTACACTTTTTGAAAATGTTTCAGAATTGCTACATCACCTTATCTAACCTATATCACAAAAAATAATTTATTTTTTAGATGCAGGTATTAAATGTGATGTGTCTATTATTGGAGAGAATGGGTAATACAATAGTGCCTCATTCGGAAGCATTAGTCCAATATTTGCCACACTTGTGGCAGGAGTCCGAAGACCACAACATGCTTAGGTGTGCCATTGTTTCCACATTGGTGCAACTTGTTAAAAGCATGGGTGGAGTTCCTCTGGTAAGGGTTAGTCAGTTTTGAAATAGTAACAAATCATTTTTCATAATTCATGTATTTTAGAATATATTATTGGTATTTTTCTCTTTCTTGATTCTAAGGATGTCTGCACAGAAAACACAAAAATATATAAGTTGTAATTTAAACGAAATCCCCATTGAAAAGCATATTAAAAAAAATATTCTTTTCTGTTATTTTTTTTTTTTTAAATATTCTAAATACCTTTTTCTTTTTTTTCTTTATAAATTGGCGATCATTATTTGGGGTATTAAGAGTACAATTTAGCTCTATATTTATTTTAAATTTTTCATGTGTAGTACAGCTCAAACATCAACTGAACGAAAATTTCTGATGAAGAAACAAGGAACTGACTTAAGTGCTTATTATTTCGTTGAAGAAGTAAATGTAGAATTTTAGGAATCTTGTCTTTTGTCATATACTGCATAGTTCTAATGAAAAAAAGAATCTTCTCATACATAGGGAAAACGTAGGAAAATATGACACTTAATTTAGTGAAACTCATTCAAATAGATGTAAAGATGCTGTTCTTGTGTAATTTTCAATAAAAAGTTTAAAAAATGATATAAACAACCCAAAAATAAAAAATACATTTGTATCATTTGAGGATACCAGGTGTAATAGCTGGTGCCTTACCTTACAAGGCCGGCAGCAAACACCAGATTTTTTGGTCCGATTAGTCGGTCCTACATTGTAAGGCTTGTTCCACAGTAGCTTAAAACTGTTTCAAAACCGCCGCTCATGCGCACGAGATAAAATCCGGGAAGGACAGTTTGCAAACTGTCTTCAACTGCTCTAAATAACAAAACCTATAAATGTCATTGATTGTGCTATTTTTTATTCAAACTACACACAACCAAATTTAAATGGGACACCCGATATACTTTTACTTATTCGAATAGAAAATGACATTCCAAGAACAATGACACTATATTCGCTGGTTTTTGACATCTAAGTTGAAATATTTTAAATATTTAATCTAAAGGTACATTTATGCGATAAAACGGTAAATTTTGGACAAGTAGTCAAGAAAAATAGAGAATCCATGACTACTTGGTCCAAAAACTAAATATGTAAAACAATGCACATTTAAGTGATATACATGGGCGCCGGCCGGATGACTTTCAGGGGGATACAATCACTTGACATTTTTGAAAAACAAGGGAGAAACGTTTTAAATGGCAAAAAAAGGTCTTCATCTAAAAAAATTTCTGTCTTCAACTGGTTCATTCATTTACAGACTTTCCACAGATGAGGTTTACAAGAGGGCAAATGAGCCAAAAATTTCATTTTTCGAAAAAAGTCATTCTTCGTAAAAAATTATTGCTTGTAATAAAAATATTATTCACGAAGAGAAAATTTTGATTATGTTAACAGAGTTTACTAAATTTAAAAAAACATGATTTATTCTTTAAGAGTAAACTACCTTTTATTTTTAATTTTTGTGCAAAATTTATTTAAAATAAAGTGTGTAATCGATGAAAACAGTAATACAAAATGTTATTAAATTCCATAATTTGGCAAAAATGCGTTGATCATATTCGTTTACAGCTGAAATATCGTGTTGTGTAGGAATTTGGAAAAACAGGCGTTTAAGAAGCAAATTAGAAGAGTTATGTCATTTTATTATAAAAATTTAAAATAATTAATTTTTAATAACTCCAGAAGTGTTTCATGAAACTTTGTAAATACCCCTGTAATATTAATAAAGTCATTCAAAGTGCTATTTTAAATACATTTTTTAAATGACATTTTCCCTAAAAAGGAAAAACAAAGTTAGTTTACTCTTGGAGAAAAATCATCTTTTCAAGTTTTTGTGAACTCTGTATACTAAAGCCACATTTTCTTCTCGTAAGTCCATTTTTTTACAAGCAAAAGTTTTTATTAAAGATAACACCCCATCCCTTTGACAGTGTGTATAGGACCACAAAAATTATAAGGGCCAAAAAAAGGTCTTCCACCTCTAAAATTAACTTTTTCTACACATTCTATTGTATTCAAATACCACGGGAGTTTCTTGCTCATAAGAAGCCAAGGGGTGCAAAAAGTTGATCTTTACCTATAAAACCTACTTTTACTACATTTTCTATGGCGTGGTTACTATATCTAAAGGCCTGGTGGGTGCAAACGCACCCTTGCACCCTCCCAACGCCCATGGTGATATACTAAAGGTACCCAATTTTTTTATAATATTAAAAAAGTTGTAGGGTTGAGCCCGCTGCTAAGAATACTCCTTGTAGATCTTATAAACTATTTTTTTAGACGTTTTAGTCATGTGCTCTGTAAACTATCTATTTCTGTTACTTACAATAAGAGTATTGGGAATCATTTTTTGTTTATTTTAGGAATTAAATCCATTTTTGCTTCCAATAATACAAATGGGAACAGACACTAATCAAGGCGCCATAGTGTATTTATTAGAAGATGCATTAGATTTATGGTCAGCTGTTCTTGAATATTCACCAGCAATGACCGACGAGTTTTTGCAAATATTTAATAATAATATGCCTTCATTATTAGGTAAGTTATTTTTCTTACTTTTTTATTGGTTTTTATATTTTTGTAGGTTTTAAAAATAACAACTAAACTCAGGTAAATACAATTTTTCATAAAAAAGCGGTACGTTTCCATATTATGAAGTTAAAGACATTTTTCTTTAGGTAATTGACCTCAAAATGTAACGTTAATTTCATTTGAACACTTAATCTATTACCACTGTTAGGTGTAGAATTTTTTTAGCTTTTTATTTTCTTAACGAAAAATGGTGGATTTAATATAAAAAGGTTAAACTGTCCTTAAAATATTCATAAATTCTTTCAAAGTTCAAGGTAACCACAACCACTGGTTGCCACTTTTGATTTTATACAATTTTTTTCTTGGGCCCGTAGTTTTCGAGATATTTAGTTGTTTCCATAGTTTTGACACACCTAATATACAGTAAAAATGAGCCTTTCCTTTTAAAAAGTCAATATCTACCTTAAAATATCCATTAGTGACACTTTCAAGGTCCAATTTTATGCAAATTGTTTTATTGAAAACTTATTTCCCTTAAGTTTGATTGTTGGATTTACATGTGTCAAGTAGCTTAGGCAATTTGCTAAATCAAGTAAACCCACTGTTTAGTACTTGCGTATAAATAAAAATCATATTGTTTTAGTGGCTTGCTTCAGTAACTTGTTTAAGCTACTTGACACGTGTAAAGCCGGCATTTGTTTTTAATATTTTTAGGTGTTTCCATACTTTTGAGACATCTTGTATGTATTTTTAATTGGTGTTATGCGTTCCAACTTATGATTCTTTTTAAACCGTTCTTTCGTAGATTATTCAACTGAAACCCTCAGGACCTGCCTGTATATATGCTTAGTCCACCTACTCTTAGCTCCTGAACTAGTGATGCGTAGCCAAGGCCACCAAATTGTGACGATTTGCGCTAGCCTTATGGGAGACTTAAAAATGAAGGAGTTGTGATGCTCATGAGACTGATAGAAACTTTTATCAGAGCTATACCTGTATTAGGAAGTGAGACTGTTATGCCTATATTGCCGAATATTTTTAAGTGAGTGCTTACATATTACCTTAAGGTCTTGTTTTATTTCGCCTTTGTCAATTTAGTTTTTTTGTAATATTTCAAAAAAAATTTAGTTATTTAAAAAAATAGCTAAACGTAAAATTTTTTGAATGGACAACTTTACATAAACTCCTCCTTATTTTAAATGTAAAATAGGTTAAAATTATAAAATTTGGAGGTTTCCTTTTGAAAAAGTAGTCTTTGGCGATATAATCAATCTTAATTAAATTTTATTTTTTCTATACATATTTAAAAGAAATCAGATAAAGTATGTATGTTCTTCTACAAAAGAATTTTATTCCAAATAAGATAATGAAGTGCGTTATTTTTCACAAATAAGTTTTAATAGACATGTTACAAAAACTTAGACTTAGGTATAGGACTTTATACACAAAATCTAATTATAATCTTCTGTAGAATCTATAAATGTAATAATAGTCCAAGAGCCAGTAATGCATGTTTCATGAAGTGTTAGATGCACTTTGAAATTTTACAAGGATAGTATCTATGAAATGAGTAGTAGGAATACCCATGTTTGCCCAACCCAACCTGGGACACCAGGTACTGCGCATAATAGAAAGGTTTAATAAAATATAACACAAAAAGTTAGTTTAGTTAGTTTTAAATTAAAATTTGAAAAGGCATGACACAGGGGGTTTACATCAGAGGTGGGTCGTATTCGAATACTCAGTATTCTGAATAGTGTTCAGAATACATTTTGCCGGTATTCGAATAGTATTCGAATACATTTGTGTGTTTGGTATTCGGTATTCGGCAGAATACTATTTTGCTCAGTATTCGGGATTCTGTATTCGAATACTTTAGAAGTATTCGACGAATATTTTTTTGAGTATTCGAATACCGGCGTTTCGAGTATTCGAATACCGAAAAGTGTAAGCAGTATCCGAATACTAAAATTGTCATGATTTGAATAAGAAAAGGGAAGCAAAATAGGAAAAAAGAGGTAAGGACCTTTTTTCTTTTTTTTGTCTTCAATTTTATCATAGGTTTTGTCTAGTAGTATTCGAATCTTTTCGTTTTCAGTATTCGAATACCGATTCCGGGTATTCATGTATTCGAATACTTTTTTCTTCCAAGTATTCAAATATTCGGTATTCGAATACTTTCTCTTTTCCGGTATTCGTATTCGAATACCGATTTTCAGTATTCTGCCCAACTCTGGTTTACATAAAATTAATACCCTCCAAATTTGTTTTTTGAAAATAAAATATGGAGTGTTTCATTCAGTCTGAAATTTCAACAACCTAATAAATATTTAAAAACTTAATTTTCAAAAGGCAGACGATTTTGTTGGGGTTGAGTTACCAGCAGACCTGAAAATAAATCTAAATATACGAAACGCGAAACCGCCAGAAATTCAGGCGCTTCGTAGAGAGTTTTACTGTTCCGATGTACACGGTCTTTTTATTAAATGATCCTCTGGAGACGTCTCACTGCTACTTTTTTTAAATGTTTTATTGCTTATTTTATTTTTATAAAAACAAAACATATGATTTCCACGTGTATTGCCGAGAATATTACGTGAAGTGTAGCATGGGCAACACACGTCGCAATCATATGTTTTGCTTTTATAAAAACAAAAAAAGTTATAAAACATTAAAAATAAAATATCGTTAAGACGTCTCCGTAACCAGAGGATCATTTAATAAAAAACCGGATAAATCGAAACAGTAGAACTCTCTATAAAGCGGCTGAATTTTTAGCTTCGCGTTTTATATACAACGTGTCTTCGGAAGTTCTTAACAAATGGGAAACTTTTTTATTATTAATTTTACGAAAAAAAGCGTCTCTTCATAAAAAATAAAAAGTTTTATAGGTCTGCATTAAAGCCAGTGGCGTACAGTGGGCACAACAGCCAATATTATTGAGAGAAGAATGTACGCCACTGACTTTTTATGCAGTTTTTATATTTTTTCCTTTAAAGCAACTAAAAATACAACTTTTTAGTGTAGTACATTTTTATATCTGGCTTCTTATATATGATATTTAAAAACAAACGGACCTTTAAAAAAATATTTAACGCCCTGTATCTCATAAACGAAGCAATTCCGGACATATGTTTATAGAAACTTTTCTTCATAAAATGACATAAGAAATCATCCTTTAAAGTTTGGTACCGTAGTTGGGAAATAACCCTTATTTTAATTTCGAAACAAGTCATTTTTAAGCCACCATGTAC
>JACEGR010005308.1:0-74729 GCA_014170235.1 Listronotus bonariensis
TGGGACAACTGATATATTAAAAATAACAATAATATTTGTCAAAACACTCTGTATAACTTGTAATTTATTGGGACAATCGGTATATTAAAATATAATAATATTTACCATATAACACTCTGTATAATTTGCAATTTATTAGGACAAACGGTATATTAAAATAATAATATTTGTCATAACATTCTGTATAATTTTCAATTTATTGGGACAACTGATATATTAAAATAATAATAATATTTGTCAAAACACTCTGTATAACTTGTAATTTATTGGGACAATCGGTATATTAAAATATAATAATATTTACCATATAACACTCTGTATAATTTGCAATTTATTGGGACAACCGGTATATTAAATACTAATAATATTTGCCATAACACTCTGTATAACATTCAGTTTAAAAAAATAATTTATTAGGACAAACGGTATATTAAAATAATAATATTTGTCATATAACACTCTGTATAATTTGCAATTTATTGGGACAACTGATATATTAAAATAATAATAATATTTGTCAAAACACTCTGTATAACTTGTAATTTATTGGGACAACCGGTATATTAAAATATAATAATATTTACCATATAACACTCTGTATAATTTGCAATTTATTAGGACAAACGGTAACTAAACTAATAATATTTACCATAACACTCTGTATAATTTGCAATTTATTGGGACAACCGGTATATTAAATACTAATAATATTTACCATATAACACTCTGTATAACTTGTAATTTATTGGGACAATCGGTATATTAAAATATAATAATATTTGCTATAACACTCTGTATAACTTGCAATTTATTAGGACAAACGGTAACTAAACTAATAATATTTACCATAACACTCTGTATAATTTGCAATTTATTGGGACAACCGGTATATTAAATACTAATAATATTTACCATATAACACTCTGTATACCTTGTAATTTATTGGGACAATCGGTATATTAAAACCTAATAATATTTGTCAAAGCACTCTGTATAATTTGCAATTTATTCGGAAAACTGATGTATTAAAATAATAATATTTACCATAACACTCTGTAGAACTTGTAATTTATTAGGACAAACGGTATATTAAAATAATAATAATATTTGCTATAACACTCTGTATAATTTGCAATTTATTCGGAAAACTGATGTATTAAAATAATAATATTTACCATAACACTCTGTAGAACTTGTAATTTATTAGGACAAACGGTATATTAAAAATAATAATAATAATTGCTATAACACTCTGTATAATTTACAATTTATTAGGACAAACGGTATATTAAAACTTAATAATGTAAAGAAAAAAACATAAAGTTGTTTGTTTCTCATGTACACTCATAACCACAACTATTGATAAAGGAGTATAAGTCATTTTGCAAAACAAAATTTGATTAAAACACAGGTGATATATTTGTGTTGTTATTGAAGTGAGAACTTGTGAAATTTTGACATATTTGTGATAGTAAAAAAGTATTTGGTAAGTAACCTATTTACTTGTTGACATATTACATATCAATTTAATCATAAAAACTCTGTATCTATCTTAAAATATTGCCCATAACAACAACAATTTTATTTGTATGTTTTCTATGCATTTTCGAAAAATAAGGAAACCGAAACAAATATATGTCGCAAAAACGGAAGCCGATACAGGATCGCACCCACGCACCGCCGCGACGCTAAGGTTCCTTTTCACTCAAGTTTTTCGGCAAGCTGCTACGTCAGGATGCCGACGTCATAGAATGTTTAGATTAGAACGGAAGTTTAACAAACATTGTTTTTCTTATCAACTTCCTTCAGCACACTAATCTTATGGAAATAATTACATTATTTTAAAAACAAACCTTAAATTTAAATACTTTTGTATAACATGTAAAAATATTCTTGTTTTTTTCCTTACGGCTATTATTTAAGAGGTCCAGATACCGTCATTCAATTTGGCTTATTTTTACCTTTCATTAGAACTCAAACATGGCTGACGACCGGAAGTTGGCCCGGGGTGCACACCCTGTATATTGAGCGGTAAGTTGCCGAGCTGTAAAGCTAGTTGCCTAACTTTGGGCGCGGGTTGCCTAACTTAGGGCGGGGTGCCTAACTTGGGCGCTGGCCCTGCTGCTAACTTCAGACTGCGCGCGCACCGGGTTGCCTAACTTTGGGCGCGGGTTGCCTAACTTAGGGCGGGTGCCTAACTTGATAGGCAGGTTGCCTAACTTTGGGCGCTAGGTCCTGTAGCTAACTTCAGTCTTTACGCGCAAGAGCCGCAAGAGGTCTTTACGCGCAAGAGCCGCAATCTCTACTTGCCCGTATGTGTGAAAGACAGTTTGTCGATGTGTGCAACACGGCGATTTAAAAAAATGCCTTTTAGGTACACTATGTACTATGTATTTTATTTTACTAACAACCTATTAAAAAGCTAAAAAATAATTTTTTAATTTAAAAATGAGTTTTTATTTTACGTGTATTACCTTATTTTGCCCTACTTTCCAGGTTTATAAAATAAACTAGAAGGAGCTCAAGCCAGGAGCCCCGCAACTAACTTTATTCCTAATTTCGCTACCGTTTAGCAGATATAATAACACACAGAGTAAGAAGGAATATATACAGGTGTTCATGCGTCACTCTAACGTCTTAGAAGGTAATATTCAGGCGAAGCGATGGTACAGCCGCCAGACATTATAGCACATATTATAACGATTTGTTAGAGGAAGGAATTTTCATTAAGTCAAATTTACGGCAGTGGAACCTTTTTACCTAAAATTTATTTCCGGTTTAACGGGAACAGGGCGATTTGCTAGACGTTTAGGTGAATTTTCATCAGCCATAAAATTTTTTGAAACGACGTGTTATACATTTTACCTACTTTAAATGCACATAAAATATAAATTAAAAATAATAATAATAAACTTGGTTTTAAGAACATAAAAATAATTTTCTTACAATATTTGTTTAATAAAGTTTTTTAAGCAACTACAATTATTATTGGTTTAAGTGATTTTTTCCTATACTTTATATTTCGCCCAAAACTTTGTTGAAGACCTTGACAAAACTGAACGTTTTTACTTACCTATATACAATACTTAATGAATAATAGCTTCTTACCTCCCAGATCGCACTAACAAAACCTCTGTGTAGTATTCTGCCAATCTTAGGTAGTAGTTTTTTGAAAAATAACGTCCGTGTGGCTTACCGCGTTGTCTAAAAGGTGCTGTGAAATGTAAAAATTGCATCTATTAGTGCTTGGACAACATTGACGGAACAAGGTGAAATATGGGTTAAACATTTAATAACCTGACACCCACGGTACTCTAGTACTAAGGCAAAAAGCCTTCGTTGGCTGTCACAAAGATGAAAAATCTTGGTAGAGCTTAAGAAGCGCCTAATTACAATAAAAAGTATCCAAATGGGTCAAAATGTTTCGAGGATATATAAAAAATACCGACTATTTTTAAATTTTTAAGCCCTGTATCTCAGAAATGAAGCTAGTCCGAACATATGTTCATAAAACCTTTTTATATATAAAAGGACATTTTTAAACATTAAAAAAAATTTTTTTTGGCAATACCGCGTTATGTATAAGGTGCTGTAAAATGCAAACACTGCATGTTTCAGTGCTTGGACAACAAACAGGCAAAAAGATAAGTTAAAAATCCAACCAAACAACCAAGATTGTTTCTTCTTCACATCAACAACCTTCTTTCGTCCACAACTAGTTCCATTCATAGTTTTGCTGACTATAGTACCGTTCATTCCAGTTTTCAGGTTTCTAAACCAATCTCTAAGCTTGTTTTGGAAAGCAGATGCAAAGCGATGCAGATATCTCTTTTCAAAGACCTTGATTTAATATTGGATTGAAGCGCTAAAAATCTCATCAATTTTAATGCATCCAAAGCACAATCATGTTTCTTGTCGCGAAAAATGTCATCAAATACCAATTCCTTACTTATTAGCGACCAAGTTTTGCCAAAGTACTTTGGTTTGCTATGCAAAGACACCTTAAGTCTTGTGGGCGTCACATTTAAGAATAACCCTAACTGGCATAAACACTTTGTATCTAGAGCCACAGCAGCTTCAAAAAATTATGAAGTTCTCTGTCGAGGCAAATATTCCCTTCTAATTTCTACATTTTGTATGTGTCCCAAATTAGACCTCCTTTGGAATATTGTTCTCTTATCTGGGGCATGGCGTGCCCCACAACCTCTAGCATTCTTGATGTCATTCAAAGAAAAGCTGTTCACCTCAATAATAATCCTTCATTTACAGAAAGGCTTTCTTCCCTCGCCCATTGTCGGGCTGTGGGCAGTTTATCGATTTTTATAGGTACCTTTACTGCTTCCGCTCTCGAAGAATTGGCCAGTATAGTTCCTGCACCTACGGTTCCCAACCGAGAAACTTGTGGTGCCGCACGTATGCATTCCCATACGGTCCAACCGAAACGCCCCGAACTTCCCACTTTGTTTGTCTTTTTTATCCCTAGAGTTTCTATATTGTGAAACCTGCTGTCCGCGGAGGTCTTTTTCTTTCCCTCAAATCTTCAGGTATTTAAGTCCCGTGTCAACAAACTCCTACCTCGCTTAAGATACCCACGGTACATTAGTATTAGGGCTTTTAGTCTTTGAGGATTATAAAGGATAAAAAAATCTAATAACCCGACACCTACGACAAAAAAACATCCTATCCGGAATATTTATATGTAGGCATTCTATATTTATTCTTTACCTATTAGTGTTCAACAGACCGACAGGCAATTGAACGCAAAATCTGATTAATTACAGAAAAATCTCCAAAATAAAAAGTTATAAAGAATTAAAGAAAACACAGAAATTAAGAAAGATGCTGTAGCGAGTAAAAGACGCAAGATAGCGAATTGCGGTTTTCACCAGTAAGTTTGGCTTGGCTCTGCTTGGTTTTGTGTTAAACATACAAAAACATGAGTTTCCTATAAGAGGCGTCGAATTGGGCCCACCCTGTAAAGGGGCGAAGATATTTCGTCTATAAATAGAGTTGGGACACTCCGTATTTTATATTTTTAGTCTAAGCACATAAACATAACAAATTTCATTAAAGAGAAAACAAAACAAAATGCTAATTTCTGGCAGGTAACACAAAAGCAAAACACCTTTACTATTTAAACATTATTGTATTGTATTTACAGTTGGAAAATCTTCTCCATAAATATTAAAACCTACAATGCTGAGTTTATCTACAAAACTAATTATTCCCCGACACCGAAAAAGCTTTCTGTGTTAATTTATATAAAAGGAACATGTGTCCTGATAAATTCAGGGCATACTCTGCAGTGACGCGACCTGGAAACAAATTAAATAAAATTTAACCTGAATAAAATCCTAAGTAATGGATAAAAAGCAGGATTTATGTACATTTTAAGGATAAACTTGTTTTTATTTTTATAAAGCGATAGGAACTAAAGCTTAATGCAGCAGTACTAATGTACAGGGTGAGCCAAATTCGACGGTTTTTATAGGCAACTCATGTTTCTATATGTTTTGCACAAAAACTGACCTGTCGTTTGCGAGGCTCAAATTTCAGCCAACCTTACTGGTAATAACCGCAATTCGCTTTCTTGGGTCGTGTTACTTGCTACAGTGTATTTTTTAATTTCTTGCGTTTGTTGGGGATCTTTTAATTCTTTAAAAATAATTTTAATTTACAGCCACTTTTTATGCAGATTGCAGATATAGCTTTTTTTTTCTGAGGTGACCCATTTTTGACTTAAATATTTACTTTTTGTAAATTTTAAATGGAACAACCTATATTATATTATAGTAATAAAGTGCCTATAAAAATACCTTTTTAAAAATGTATTACATTTTATATTTATTTTAATCTGTTTATGAGATATTGTATACTTTGTCATTTATTACTGATATTGGCTAGAAAACTAGGTCATGAAAATTTAACCATGTTTTACTTTAAACAATCGCTATATAACTTTTGTATTTTATTGAATGTTATGAATAAAAACCATTTATAATATTAATTTAATCACGTAAATAAGGGTAAAGAATAATTTAATTTAGGAAATAAAATAATTTAGTTCGTTGATGTTTTGCTCTAAAAACTTTTATTCAGGTTTTATTAATACGTCAAAATTTAATGTAAAAACGGCAATTATTTTTACGTATGCAGAAAAATATAGGATGATAGTAAGTAACTTCGTTAAAATAATTAGAAAGGGGAGATAAGTCCCACACTTCTGGTATTTCAAAGGCCATAATAATAAAAACCAATTTATTTAAGCTACGTATTATTCTTTAAGAAATTTTATAGAATTGTATTTATAAGTACAAAATATGCTAAAACTATTTTAATTTTTGTAGTGGATAACAGTAATCAAATATATCTCGGAAGTTTTTAAAATCTTATTTTGTGGATACTACTAAATTATTTAAAAAAGGAGGCTTATAAGTTTATTTACTTGCTTTATATTTTGGGTAATAAATGCAAAAATTATAATCTTGATAAAAATATTATACATTTTATTATTATTTTTTTTATCTCTGGACAATTCACGAAGGCTAAAAGCCTAAATACTAACGTACCGTGGGTGTCTTAAGCAAGGTAAGAGGAAGTTTGTTAACACGGGACTTAAAAACTTGATGATTTGGGGGAAAGAAAGACCTCCGCTGGCAGTAGGTTTTACAGTCTAGAAACTCTAGGGATAAAAGAGCGAACGATATGGGAAGTTCGGGGCCTGTCCAATTGGACCGTATAGGGATGCATACGTGCGCCACCACGAGTTTCTCTGTTGGGAGCTGCAAGAGGAGGGACTATACTGGATAATTCGTCGGAGCAGAAGCCGTAAAAGTATCTATAGAAGAGCGATGGATCTCCCACAGCTCGACGATGTGCAAAAAGAAGGAAGTCTTTAAGTAAGTAAAGGATCATTAATAAGACGAACAGCTCTTCTTTGAATGGCATCATAAAGTTAAGGGTTAGAAGTAAGAAATAGATCTAAGGGGTTTGAACTATAATTTGGCACTCTGGGAAAGTAGGTAGGAGTCATAATAAGGTTGGTAAGAGAGTTACTGACTGCGAAGATTTCGGCTGCTCTGCCTTGAGGGTCAGTTTTTGAAGAGCCTAGCCAGTCCTTATTATGGACATTAAAATCGCCAAGCACGATTACTTCGGCCATTGGAAACTGGGAAATGATACTTTCGATCTTTGTTGAAAGAAAGTCAAAGAATTCGACATAGGAATTGTCAGATGGAGATCGGTACAAACAACAGATAAATTTAGTGGAAGACCTAAGGGAAAGTTTGAGCCAAAGAACATCGGGCCTACCCGATTCAAGATTGGAAATTCGAGCACAAACCAGATCGTTGCGAACGTAAGCACACACGCTACCATGTGGGCGAAAAGACGAAATATGTAAGTTCGTAGCCCGGGTAAAGAAGGTGGCTGGTCGAAGTTTTAGAACTTATTTGTGTCTCCGTTAAAAACAGTATGTGGGGCTTAGATGACTCAAGGTGATGGTGAACGGAGTTTATATTGGTGTTAAGCTCACATATATTTGTAAAGAAAATCAAACCTTTCGATGATGGCCCCCTGGATGCACCCCTCGCCCGGAGATCCGAATGGAGGGGTATTTTACCTCCGAATGTTTTACTCCCGGGTGTGCCGGATCATTTTTACATAATTTTGGGGTAAAAGGAAAAAAATAAAAGAAAAAAGAAGGCAGAAGGAAAACTGACTCACTTACCCAGAACCCGAAACGTTCGTTAGGACTTCACGGAATTTAAAGGGTAAGTGGGATGGTACCTCCTCAAGCTAGGAAAGCTCCTCAACCACCTACCAATTTTTATTTTAGTGTTACGATTTCTTTTTTAAGTACCTAGACGTATTAAGACTGCTTGTCGCAGATTAAGTTTATTTAGTCGTTATTTTTAGATAGATATTTTTACAAAACAAATTGGAGCCTATTTTATGCAAGTTCTGGTTAATTATTATTATTAATTTTGTGTTGAATGATATACATTTTTATTAATTGATTCATACGATTTTCTATATTGTAAAAGTGTTAAAAGTGCTTAACACAAATAAGGTCATTAAAAACAATTATTTTATTAAAACCTTGAAGTGGCGGTGTTAAACTGAGAATATTAAAAAAATACGAGCCCCATCCCAGTGAAGTTGGCCGACCTGATAAAAATATATTTTTGTGAGAAACTCCGCATCTTTTGCATTACAAACCGGCATAGGTGAAATTCCTTAGGATTATAGCACATTTCTAATGGCAATAATTTTATAAACATTTTGGAACCGGTAATATTTTGAATTTAGGGCTTCTCAAATGACGTCACTGGATGGTATAAAAAGCACTTTATATTATTATCCCTTATATACATTTTTAAAAAACAAAAGAAGTTCGGAATATGGCTAATTTAATTTAAAATACATATATTTAAAAGATAGAATTAGGTTTTAAAGTTTGCTGTTCCGCGAAGTATCTTCATGGTGATCCAAATCATACCCCAGAAAAATTGTGTCAATATAACCGCACTTGAGATGGTAATAAAATGAATGCCAAAACAGTTAGGAATATTTTTTTAGTGCATTTTTGCGTTTTAATAGGTTTTAGTTTTTAAAATAATCCTAAGGAAAAAAGCTAGTTGGGTCAAATTTACTGAGGCAAGGCTTGTAAACGTGTTTTTATTTTTATGTTAAGGCTAAGCAGACAAGTTTAAATGTATGAAACTTCTTTAGCTAAATTATAATAAAATGCGTAAATATAACACTTTGTGATGACCTAAAAAATGCCTTAAAAATTATTTAAAGGGTAAATTAACTTTTTTGGATTTTTTTATCTGTTTTTTACCCTAAATAAAACCTTAATATCCAATTGAGCTTAAATCTTCCTTACTGCGACAAAAATTGAAAATATCATTTAATAAATTATTTGAATTTAAAGGCCAAGTCCAAGGTCACCATAAGATAGAGTATTTGATTATATACAACATTTTAATTTTTTTCTCCACGGCCTTTATTTTTCGAGATATTTCACCGCTTTTAAGACAGTCTGTATAATTTGCTTTACACAACCACGTTATCTAAAAGATGTTTGGGGAATTAAGTAAAACGTCTCAATAAGATACCCACGGTAAGTACTTATTATTTATACAGTGACCGGCAGAAAGTTCGCGTATGTTTTTTTAATTTAAAGATTTTTTTGCATGTCCCATAACCTAAAGGTCGACTTTAACTAAGATGAAATTACGAAAAGTGTGGTTAGAATACCAAATGTGAATAAAAATTTAGGGCAAAAAGTGTTTTAAATGTTCGTTTAAACAAGCAAGCAAGCCAGAAGAATGTATTTTTTTAGGAAGTAAATTCACCATTTTTTATAATATGTTTTATTAAGGTAAAAATGTACCATTTTTATTATTTATTAAAACAGCTTAAATTAAGTTTTTTATTTATATTAGTTACAAGGTTTATTTTTGGTTTTGCAATGGTGAATTTGTAAAAACCTTTTAATATTTTGAGAAAAAAAAGTTAGGATATATAGAAATGACACAATCAGCTGGATTTAGCCACAAATGAAAAAAGTTCGCACATTTAATAAAAAACATAAAAGTTCTTAACTTATTGTTTTTTTTATTAATAACGTCTATTAGTAATGCAAATAAAATAAACAACCTACAACAATGTTTTAACATTTTACAAACATAAGGGTAATTTTTCCCCTCACACTTAAAAATACTGTAAAACAGGCTTAGATTTAAGCGGGTACTAAATAATTAAGTAGGCTTTTAAGAAATCAAAAAGTGCATACCATGCACTTTTATATGGGCAACTGTAAGTATTCCATTTGGACACCCACCCCGTATCAACTATAGCAATATTTATAGCTTTGATTAGAAAGTCTTACTAACTTCACCATACTCAATCTTACTAGAGTTCAGAATCGTCTCCTAACTTTACGATACTACATCTTGAATCGTCTTAGGTCGTTTAGTATTAGAATATCTTTTGTTGTTGCTTGTACAACATTCAAGTTTATCACTTGGATGTGAGTACTTAACAAAAGATTAATTACAATTGTCTACAAATGCTTTAATAAAACTCGGGTTTAACCTTATTGCTAACGACTTGTCTGTAGAAGTATAAATCCGATTATGGAAATAATTTAGCTTCTTTATTAACTGTGAAACTTTAAAAACCAAATAAATTTAACGTTTAAGAAAACAAAGCGAAGATTTAAAAATATTACATTTTTTTTTAGTGGGGAATTTTTCAACTGTAAAACAAATACACTAATGTGTTAAAGGGTAGTTTAAACCTTCTCGATAAAGCAGACAACCGTTGTTTTACACAAAAGTAATACCTTAAACATTTATAATTCTTACCACATTTCAAAATTAAATATACCATTGGTAATTTGAAAGCAGGCTTTTAATGGATTTTAAAGCATCCAAATTACCAAGTTTACCTTATAATTTGTCCCCTATACTTTTTAACACTTATAGAGGTTTAGAAAATTATTGTTGGTTTAATTACTGCGGTATAAAGGAAGAATATTTATTAAAGCAAAGTAGACCTAGGGTGGTAAAAGCATTTTTAGCCTAAATAATAAAATAATTAATTATTGTTTTGAATGTCTCTAAGAAACTTTTAAACGTGCTAAAATTTTTATTTTTTAGTGGACAATAGTAACCGATAGGTCTCTACTTTTTCCCGACTTATCTTATTACATGCATACCACTAAATTATTAAAAAGAATAATATGGTACTTTTCTTTATTTTCCTACTTTATATGTCAGGCAACAAATAAAAAAACTGTCATAATCTTGAGTTCTATGATATACAATTTTAATATTGCAGTTATAAGACTTTTATAACGTACGTGTATTAAATAGCATATTTCCGACCCAGTGCTAAAAGTGCCACATTTTCGCATGGGACTGCAGTTGACCTAACGACGCGTAGCAAAGTTCGGTTAAGCAGTCGAGTGCGGAAAAGCCCTTTGGCACGTGTTAGAAACTCTATTTTTCTACGAGCGTACAAAAAACATAAAAACAAAATTAAATGATTGTTTTTGTTATTTTAACACAACGCTAGCATTTTGCAGATTAATAGAGGATTGAAGGAGTTTTTTTGTTGTGGAAATATTGGCGTCTGCGTAATGTGCTTCTTATACCTTTTAAGTTGTTTTAGCCATGGCAATTTTTTTTAAACATGAAGTTTAAAAAATCCTTTATTGTGATTCGCTAATATATGGTTCGATATTTTTATACCTTTCCGCACTACTGCAAAAAGAACTTTTCTAACTAGTATGGAAATTTAACTTTTGTACGTCAGTAAAAAAGTACTTATTGCAGATTACCTGATTTTATAAAAGCAATTATTAAAAAGAAAACTTTGTAAAAGTGGCAATGTAAAAAAACTTTATTGACTGACTTTTAAGGGCAGCGAATTAGTCTGTCTACTGCACGCTAAAGCAAGAGGATGATTTCTGATTAGCTAATGGATACGTTGTCCATCGGGAAGCGAGAAACTTTTTTCGCCTCATTGGCTTAACGCATCAGTCATGATTTTGATTTGAGGTCGCGATATTTTTGTATTAGTTTTAGTACCATATTTAAAAAATAGTAAATTTAAGGGAAATCTCTAAGAAACCGAAATTTTTTAAATGTACCGGAGCACTAATAAAAAAATTTAGTAATATTTATAAAAATAAAAATCCGAAGCTTAATTTAGTAAAACTATTTTATAAAAGGAATTACAACTTTACAAATAAATATTTTTGCTTTTACACCTTTACCCTGCGTATTTATGCGACAATTAAAAAATGCGAAAGCAAAGGTCATTTTTATTCTTAGTGCTGATTTAGCTACTGGCATCAGATATGTATTGTTAGAATAATTAATTTCATGATCCCCGAATGAGCTGTGTCATTTCCATGATATAGGGTCACCGTTCATATTTTAACCGCGAATAACTTTAGAACAGATAAAGTTATAAAAATTCGGATTTTGCAAAAAGCCTTGGCTCTTTTATTTTACATATATTTAATATTTTCTTGTAATATTCCATTAGCAAAAAAGAAAATAGTCGATATTTTGATGTAGGGCATCTTTACTATTTTATAAACCTTGTATATTTTTTATTTTAAAATTTATTATTTTACCTAAAAATATGTAACAAAAGTTTTATTTATTTTAAAAAATAAGGGATATTTTAATCTTCAAATAAAGTGCATAACAAATAAAAGTATTATTAAAAATAAAAACCTGCTACATACAAGGTGACAAAAATATAAAGCAACAAAGATATAGGTTTTTCTATTTCTTTTAGATAGCGACATCAAGGCCTATGCCTAAGTACCAAACTACCTTGGATGCTGGGTTATAAGATATTTAACCCATCTTTATTTTTCCCTGTCCGTGAGTTTCGTCAACGATGTCCAAGCACTGAAACATGTAGTTTTGGCATTTCAGGATACGGTAGTTCCACCACGGACGTTATTTTTAAATAACTACTACCTAAAAATGTCTTCCCGGCTGAGAAGTCGCCCTTGGGTCACCTGGATACGGCGAGGTACTCTGACCGCTGCGCTGCCGTGATAGACAAAATATTATCAGTATTAACAAACAAACTTTTTTAAAGGAGGAATCTTGCCTAACTGCAAATATATGTAAATAACAAATAGTTTTTTTGCCGTATAGCTGTTTAAAATAAATATAGGTAATGGTACATTTTTAGATGGAAAAGGGTCAAATTTTGAATATGATAAAAACTTAAATAATCTAAGGCTATCTACAAACACCGCATCTTGATAACATTTTTTGTCCTGAAGTTATTCGCGACCAAAAGGGGTCAACATATGTACGGCCATTCTATATTTTATGAAGGTTCAATAAAATTATTCCTAAAAGCAGCAATAAATAAATATATTTTTTATATATACAAAGGCTTAATTATTTTTTATTCTTTAATCTACTTTGTATATTAAAAGTAAAGATTTTATAATATTTTTTTTAAAGTAGAAGATTTTTTTTATACATTATTATTTTGGGTTCTTTTATCTGCTAATAAACCCCGTTTATGATAAACTAATGATAAACATAGTAAAGTAAGAACTTCGCAGTTAACAATTTATGTTTTAGTTTTATTTTTCTATACTTGTTTCTAAAATAAAGATTTTTATGGTAAGTGTCCACAATAAAAAAACTCTGTCCATCCCGTAAACCTTTTTCATAAAAAACTAATAACTGAAAGTTAAAAATCAGAGTAACTTCAGATAATCTTAACTTTAGGGAAGAATCTCTCATCAGCGTGGCAAATTTCCTTATAAGTGACGTTTAAGAATTCATTTATTTTGCTGATTCGAGATCAAGGTGAGCAGCGCTGACGTATGGAAACTAATAGACGTCTTGCAAGGTGCCCCGAAGTCGGAGAAACATTCATTCGGGAGCCATTAGCCCAATCTTAATTAAATATTTTCCCTCGAATGATATTTCCAAGTGTCACACAAGTACGCAGACGGCACGCTCTCTCGCTTGCCTCTTTTAGAAAGAAGTTTGGTGCATTGGCGTGGTTATGATTGTTAGTGTTGCATATGTAAATTGCTTATAAGAAAAAGTAAAGGTTTACTATGACTCTTTAATATTCTTGAAATATGTGCTGTCTGTACCATATTTTTTAGTGGTATATTGGATTATTTATTTACAGTCACCCAATTTTTTATTTCGTAGATGTATTGAAAGAGATTTTTTTACTTTTTTAAACTATCATTGTTTAAAGAAAACTTTGTAAAGGTAACAATGTTAAATATACAAAACCCTGTTTAATCTAATATACTGTATGTCAATTTAAAAAGGTAGTACCCTTAATTCGTCAGTTTCGGACAAAAAAACAAAAACTCGTTACTTTTTTTTTTGAGAGGGACCCTTTTTATTCTTGTTTTCAATGAAATTAGATCAATCCTCTAGGAGTGTTGACAACAACCCCCAAAATCTTAAATAAAAAAGGATTTCGTTGTGTTTAAAGTCATTTATTTGCCCTTTCAAAAATATCATAAACTTGACTTTTTTGTTTGGCACTATCGGAAAAATAAAAAAATGTAGGTACATATTTAAGATAGGAATAGTTGCAATTACACATACAAATTAAAAAATATTACTTAAATTTAAAAGGGTTTTAAAATATTGTAAATTATTTTGTAGACGCTAATACAGCATAAATTATAGTGAAAATCATTAAAAATAACAAATACATTAAAAAAAACTCAAGACCTATAAATTTAATTAATTAAACTACCCAACAATATTTTAGGTAAGATTTTTTGGAAAATAGTTGAATGTACAATAATTTAATAAAAACACGAGACCGCTAAGCGGTCGAGGGTTTATTTTAAAATTAAAAACTCGAAACCGTAAAGAGTTCAAGCGTTTTTTTAAATTATTGTTTATGAAACTATTTGCCAAGCCAACCTTACAAAAACTATTTGGGTAGTTTAATCGATTTAAATTAGTAGGTCGAGTGGTATACAGCTAGATTATTTCCTAAAAATCTTACATTAGGGCCAACAACACAGAATTTTACTGATAATAAAGTTTGACATTTTTTTTAATTTTCACAACTTGTTTGGATGACAGAAATTTATTCGCGGTTAAACAGCACATGTGGTTTAATTACTTATCTAAACAAAATTTATCCGAAAAATGGTGGTTTCTGATTGGATTATTTTCTAGCATTTAAATACAAACAAATATTTTAACCTATCGTGTATATAATGTTTTATAAACCAAAAAATAAGTTTAAACATTATTTTTGTAACGCCACTGAACTACTGACGTATCATTAGTTAGGACTCTTTGCTTAAACCTAGGAAAAGTCGTCAGCTAACAACTGCAATTTAACATGAAATTTTTGCCGTCCTACAGGATTTTATACCAATGTTCCTATTAACCGTACTCTTAAAATAAATATGTAATATACAGTGTGTCCAAGATAAGGATTCTAAGTATGGGGATCTCAGTACCTATTGGAGATACAGCTTAGGTTAAATTAGGAAAAGTTGTATTTTTTAAAGCTTATTTACATGCCGTATAAAAACTTTAAAAATTTTCATGGCTCTGCTGAGATATTTGGCAAAAACCAAAATTTGACTTTATCGATTTTATTTTTTCTGACTTTATTTGAAGAGATATTAAAAAACTAATAACACTTTTTCATTGGCACTTTTTAGCTACTACATGATGGTATTTTTAGATTTTATACCCGACGTTTCGTTTTCAAGAAACCATCATCAACTTTATTTTTTTATATGGCTCGAAAAAAAGTACACCCTGTATCTGATCCCATTTTTTATTACAAATTCAACGATGTATCACATGTTATATTTTAATTTTTAGTTAAAAGAAAAATTACATTTTTCTGTTTTTTTTTTTAAATTATTTTTAAGTAGGCCTTGCATACAAATGCTTATACGTTAATACCGGTTACCGTATCTGGAACATAATTTAATATCATTATAAAATAGTATTTGTCGTTATTACCCTGTTTGTCGAGTTGTTGTTTTTAGAGCAATTATTCTTATTATTACTGTTGTCTCTATTATTGTTTATTGGTGAATAGTTAATATCTTATTGTATTATTACGGTCGAATATGCAGGATGGCCAATATAGCCATAAAGATAACTTTGACATGCTAACTTGCTACATTTTGTGCTGCAAAAATAAATGAAGGTATCATTTCTGCAATTAATGAATTATGGTAAATACATCGACCTGGTATTTTAGTTCCTAAAATTCCACACCACATATTAAACCCAAAACGTTCTTGATGTTTCAATATTTTTCTTAACACGCGGATTTTGTTGAGCCTAGTAATGCGTATTGCGACGATTGAAGATATCATAATAAGTGACCATACTTTCGTCGGACCATATTGTTTTTGAAGAGAAATTTAACTTTTATTTACACGCGCGTGTATACCACTCGCAAAAATATCGGCGCGTTCGAAATCGCCCGGTTTAAGTCCTTGTCAAATCTTAAATTTATAGGGGTGATATATATTTTTACGCAAAAGAAATTGAGCTGTGGATTTGGCTACTCCTACATTTTGTTTAATTTGCCAAGTTGATATCTTAGGATTCTCAACAACTGCTTGTAAAACATTATTTGGAGTTTCTTCTAAAGATTTCTTTTTTTGAGATAAAACTGGCTTTTTAAATTTCGAGCCAGCTATAAGAAAATGGAATTACATGGCTGTTTTCTTTCTGGATATGTATAAAGATATATTGCCGCTGTATTTACAGTATTATTGTGGCACAAAATGTGGCACGTTAGCATGTTAAACTTTTCTTCATGGCTAGAATTGCCACTCGACGATTAAAACACAATAGATAATATTAACTATTCACCAACAAACAATAATAAAGACAACAGTAACAAAAAGAACAATTGCTCTAAAAACTACAACTGGACACACAGGGTAATAACGACAAATACTATTTTATAATGATATTAAATTATGTTACAGATTAGTCAGATGTATATATATATATATATATATATATATATATATTTAGCAATGTTATGAAAGTTAAGAAATTTTAAGGTAGTACTGCCGGTGTAAACTTATCATACTGGTACTTTATAATAGATAGATAGATATTCTTTATTTGCTCAATAACTTATAGTACATAGATATATACATATGGTGACATATACATATACTTGCACTGACGTTTTAGCATCGTCAACAAATTACAATAAAATTTAAATATTTAAAATAGTTACAAAAATATTAAAATATAAAATAAAACAATTAAAATGTGACATAAGGTAAATTAATAGATGGTATTTATTTGCACATGCCAAAATAAAATTGAAAGTACTAAAAACCAAAATATTAAACAAGTAAAAGATAATTAAAAATCGACGTTTCGGTGGCACATCTGCCACCGTTGTCAAGATAAATGTAATAAAAATAATAAAAATAAAAACTTACTATTATTAAGGTTTTAAAATTCACTATTTGGACAAATTCATTATTTTTATTACATTTATTTTGACAACGGTGGCAGATTTGCCACCGAAACGTCGATTTTTAATTATCTTTTTACTTGTTTAATATTTTTTTGGTTTTTAGTACTTTCAATTTTATTTGGCGTGTACCCAAATAAATACCATCTATTAAATGAATCCGCCAAACTACAGAACATATCTTCAATAAGGTAAATTGTAACACAGAATAAAATTCCATGAAGCAACTACAATCCATTATTAAAATTAAACTCATAGTATTCTGCTAAATTGTATGGAAATATCTCTATCAATAACTTTTTTCTTGAAGTTCTAAATTTATTTAGAGCAAAATTCTTAATTTTTTGTGGAAGCTGATTAAATAACTTTATTGAAGTTATAGAGAAATTTTTTTGTGTTAATGTCAATCGGTGAGTGGATATTATCACTTTACTTTTATGTCTTGTGTCATAATCATGAACAGAACTATGAGTACTAAATGTGTTTGGATTGGTTTTGACATACAAAAGGCATTGGTGTATGTATAGTCCTGGCAGAGTCAGTATGTTAAATTTCCTAAAATATTCTCTACAAGAAGTCTTGCTTGTTACACCCGCAATAATCCGTAAAGCCATTTTTTGTAGTTTAAAGACCGATGTCCAATTAGTTGAGTTACTCCAAAAAGGATTCCATACATAATGTGGCTCTGGAATAGAGCCATATAGGCTTGTCTTACTACCATCTGTGAGGTGTATTCAGATATTTTTCTAAACAAGAATATAACGCTTGAGAGTTTTGAATTAAGGTTTAGGATATGATTTTTAAAATTGAGCTCCTTGTCCAAATACATACCCAAGAATCTCACCTCATTGTTTTCTTGATTATCTGGTTTTAGGGAGAATTTAATGTTTGCGGTTTTGTCCAAATTTAAAGAGAGAGAGTTTGCTGCGAACCAGTTCTTTGCTTTCTGTAGAATTATTTCTGTTTTTGGTTCCACAGTTTCCAGATTTTTTTCATAAAAATAAAATGTAGTATCATCAGCATATTGCAATGTTTTAATATTGCCCATATAGTGTGAAAGATCATTGGTGTATAGAATAAATAAGAAAGGACCCAGTATGGAACCTTGTGGAATTCTAGCAAGTACTGGAAGTGGCGTCGATCTTTGTCCATGATAATCTACACTTTGTAGGCGATTAGACAAGTAATTTTTTAGAAACTTGTAGGCATTACCCCTAATACCGTAGTGTTTTGCCTTGCTCAACAGTGTTGAATGACAAACACAATCAAAAATCAACCAGTTGAATTTTAAAGATCTACAGAGAATTGGAAAAAAGTTATAAATATTATAACACAATCGCTTTTAACATTGACCCTTATTGGAAATCGCAGATTTTATTTTACTTTACAAAAACTGATGTTCAGATTTCAATGAAAGTTGTATCAACGGAAGAAAAACAATTCTGAACATTTTGGCTATTTAAAATCCGACCTTCACAGCTTGTGATAGGAGTAAGCGTAAGATAGGAGCTCCTAACAGAGAAACTCGTGGTGCCGCACGTATGCATCCCTATACGGTCCAATTGGACAGGCCCCGAACTTCCCATTTCGTTCGTTCTTTTATCACTAGAGTTTCTAGACTGTGGAACCTACTGCCAGCGGAGGTCTTTCCTTCCCCCAAATCTTCAAGTTTTTAAGTCCCGTGTTAACAAACTTCCTCTTACCTTGCTTAAGACACCCACGGTACGTTAGTATTTAGGCTTTCAGCCTTCGTGGATTGTCCAAAGATAAAAAAACAATGCTTAATCTGTGCTTAGGTATGTATTTTTTTTGTTTAATGAAAATTTCGTTTGCTCTAGAGCAGTTACCCCAGGCTATTGTGGCATAATTTAAAGTCAAGTAAACTTATGCATTATAATAAAGTAATGGAAGTGGCAAATCAAGTTTATTTCTTAATTGTCATAAGACAAAACAATGCCTTGCGAATTTCTTAAGAACACTATCTACGTGAGTCGACCATTGTAATCTATTATCTACTAGCACACCGAGAAATTTAGTACAATTTTTTTGATCTATGGATTTATGGTTAAGATGTACAAGAAGGTTGTGATTCTGATCTTTTAATGAAAAATGTATTAGTTCAGTCTTTTCATGGTTGAGTAATAAACCACTATTTACACAGTAATTCACATTACATTTTTAACAGCTACCCTACTGTTGTGAACTTTTCTTTGTATTTTCTAATGTAAAATGTGCCTTTATAGTATATTTCCTAACTAGTGCTGAAAGTGCCACTTTTCCGCACGCGACAGCAGTTGCAATTGCAGTCAAGCGCGGAAAAGGCACTTTCGGGACGTGTTAGGAACGCTATTTTTTCTACGAGCGTAAAAAAACGTTAAAACCAAATTTCATTATTTTCTTTTTATTATTTTAATTCAATGCTACCTAATACCTTACTTATACTTTTCCGCACTAGTGCGGAAAAGTTACAATATCAGAACTAAAATGCGTGCGGAAAAGTGACCTTTAGTACGTACACCACACCATTTACAAGTTTTGTAAATAATTAATTAGTGTTACTTTATGTGCGGTCCTCCAAAAAATTTTAAAAATTAAATGCCTGTTGATTAAAAAATGTTGCTCACTCCTCTTTTAGGATATTTATAAAATACCGACTTTTTAAAACCTTTAACAGAAATGAGAAATGAAGCAAGTCCGGACATAGATTTAAAGGAACTTTTTAACTAAAATGATATAAGAAATCATTGTCTAAAGTTTCATACCGTAGTTAGAAAACATCCTGTATATCAAAATTTAATGTTATCAAAATTGGTAAATAGTTTTTTTCTGCTGTATATTACAATTAATGGTAACTGCACCTAAGCTTTTTGTTTTTAGCATTTCGGTTGATTCCTTTGGCAAAAAAATATGCAAAGATCATCGAATCAAAACCAAAAATCGAAAAGGAGGTCAATCAAAGCAGAAAAGAAATATAAAGAAGTCAACTATAGACGACACAACAGCTACACTACATGTTTTTAAATGCAATGACTGTCTTTATCAAAATACTAATCAAAGAGATTTTAAAATACACGTGGAACAACATAAAAAATTCGCAGATGTTACAATGTTTAAATGCGATCATTGTGATTATCAAACTTTTTACCGAAACAAACTGAAAACACATGTGGTCCGACATAAAAAACCCGAAGAACTTACTATGTTTAAATGCGATCATTGTGATTATCAAACTTGTTCAGAAAAGAATTTAAAATTTCACGGCGTCCGGCATAAAAATCCCGAAGAAGTTACTGTGTTTAAATGCGAACATTGTGATTACCAAACGTTTTATAAAAATTATTTAAAAACACACCTCGTGCGACATATGAATCCTGAAAAAATTACCATGTTTAAATGCGATCATTGTGATTTTCAAACTTGTTATGAAAGTAGATTAAAAATACATGTTCAGCGACATAAACATCCCAAAGAACTTACTATGTTTAAATGCAAACTGTGTGGTTATAAAACACGGGTCAAATGGAGCCTCAAGAAACACATGAACATTCATAAACATCCCGAAGATGTTAAAATGTTTAAATGTGATTATTGTGATCACCAATCACGGGTGAAGGGAAATTTAATGCAACACATGCGGCGACATAAAAATACTAAAGATGTATAAATGCAATCATTGTGATTATTAAACTCGTTATTCGGCATTTTAAAATACACTTCGAACAATATAAAATACTTAGATTTCTTTTTATGATTTTTCGATTCGATTCGATGATCTCTTATAATAATGTATATAAAGGGTTAAATTGAAAACAAATTTTTTCAATTTTCCCTCGTATCTCTTAGATAAATATATTTTTTTAAATTTTAACTTTGTTTCTTTAAGTCTTCCCAAAACCGACCCCATAACACCTAAATCGTTTTTTTAATTAAGATAGCCCATTAAAACGACCAATTTTGCCCACCTTCTAGTTTCATTTTGCTAATTTCATATTTTCTACTATAATTTTTTCTTCTTTTTCTTACTGTTGAATGTTACGTCACCGGTTGCTGCACCTTTACTTTTTGTTTTCTAGCATGTTGGTTGATGGCTTTAGCAGAAAAAATATGAAGAACATCCAATCAAAAATCAAAGTCAGGATCAGGTGACGCGTAGAAGAAATACGAAGGAGCAACTTATTTACGAACAACATAAAAATTCTGAAGATGTTACTATATTTAAATGCGATTATTGTAATTATCAAACTCCTTACGAAAGGAATATAAAATTGCACGTCTTCCGACATACACATCCCGAAAAAATTACTTTGCTTAAATGCGATCATTGCGATTATCAAACGTTTAACAAACATAGTCTAAAAATACACGTCGTCCTACATGGAAATCCTAAAGATGTTACCATGTTTAAATGTGATTGTTGTGATTATCAAACTATTCATAAGTCTAGTTTAAAAACACACATTATGCGACATAAAAGTCACGAACAAGTTACGATGTTTAAATGCGATTATTGTGATTATCAAACTCCTTATAAAAGTACTTTAAAAATGCACATCGTCCGACATAAAAGCCCGAAGATGTTACTATGCTTAAATGCAACCATTGCGATTATCAAACGGTTTACAAATATTATTTAAAAATACACGTCGCCCGACATAGAAATCCTAAAGATGTTACAATGTTTAAATGTGATCGTTGTGATTATAAAACTATTCATAAATCTAATTTAAAATCACACATTATGCGTCATAAAAATCACGAAGAAGTTACCATGTTTAAATGCGATCATTGCGATTATCAAACTTCCTATGAAAGGAATTTAAAATTGCACGTCGTCCGACATAAAAATCCCGAAGAAGTTACGTTGCTTAAATGCGATCACTGCGATTATAAAACGTTTTACAAAAATTATTTAAGAATACACGTTATCCGACATAAAAATTGTAAAAAAATTACAATGTTTAAATGCGATCATTGTGATTATCAAACTTGTTACGAAAGTAGATTAAAAATACACGTCCTTCGACATAAAAATCCCGAAGATGTCACTATGTTTAAATGCGATCAATGTGATTATCAAACTGTGGAAAAAGGAAATTTAAAGAAACATATCCGCCGCCATAATACTTCCAAAGATATAATGTTTAAATGCAATCACTGTAATTATCAAGCTAATGACAAAAGTAATTTAGAGAGGCACAACCTTCGACATAAGAATTCCGGGGAAGTTAGTATGTTCAAATGCAGTCAGTGTGATTATCAAACTGTGTATAAGTATTGTTTTACTCAACACGTTATCCGACATGAAAATCCAGAAGTTGTTAATATGTTCAAATGCGATCAGTGTAATTTTAAAACACCTTACAAAAGTAATTTAAAGCGTCATGACCTTGTACATAAAAATCCGGAAGACCTTAATATGTTCAAGTGCGATCATTGTGATTATCAAACTCCTTATAAACAACTTCTAAAGAAACACGAACTTCAACATAAAAATCCCGAATAAGTTAATAAACTTAACAGCTAACATTGTGATCATCAAACTTCTTACAAATTTTCTTTAAATATGCATGAACTGCAATGACATAACTTTTTGTAACACTTTGAAGCTTTTTGTACAGTTTGAATTAGTGTTTTGTGTTCATGCTACTACAATAAACTTAAATATTAATTTATGCAAGGAAACAGTAAACGTGACATCAACTGAACCAAACGGTCAAGTTACCTTTGACTTCGATTTCGTCAATATTTTTTTAGTTCATGTGTCACTAGTCCTAAAATTTGACAGTTTTATAAATTTAATAGAAATTGTTTAAAATTAATAGTTGTAATGACTTTGTATGAATAAGAAATTAAAAAGAAGTTTATACTGTTTTAGTATTATTTCTACAAAAAGTAAGTACATACAATTTTCTAAAATTAAATAATAACGGCATAGTTATAAAGAGCATACTTGTCTTTTAAAATATAAGAAGGCTATAATTTTTTGTTGCAATATAATGGCTGTGCTGCAAAAATTAAAATTATAAAGTTTAAATAAATAAAAAATCTATACACTGGTAATTTGGGGAAGTTTTATAAGGTTATAGAAAAATATTGTATGTAACACATGCACAAAGTGTCTTTTTACTCATGGAATTGCTGCACTCTGCCTGACTTCCCATTCGTAAAAAAGTATCACTTTAGGCACTTGTTACATAAATAACTAATATTTAACAGCTATAGTTGTGATTATCAAACTTCTTACATTCTTTTGCTGCAACGACATTAAATTCCAGATAATTTTGATATGTTTAAATGCCATCATTGTGACTATCAGATCAGATAAATTACATTTAGGAAGACAGATCCGCCGTCATAAAAATCCGAACGATGTTTTAAATAAGGCCAATGTAATTTTCACGCCATGAAAATAATTTAAAAATACAAGTTATCCCACCTTACAAATCCCAAAAAGTTACTGTATTAAACTTGTTACACAAATAAATTATACATACACATCGTTTTACATAAATATCCTGAACAAATTACTATGTTAGAATGCAATCATTCTGATTATCAAACTCGTTACGAAAATGTATTTTTTTTATCAAGTTTGGTATGGCCTTGCTAGGTGTTTTGGCCATGGAGTTATTTAGTTTAATCGTAAATTATATTTACTTATATAAACACATATAAACAGGGACACACGCTTCACATCCTGGGGTTCATCAGGTTGACTTTTAGTGCCATACACAAAGAGGACCACTAAGAAAAAAATTAAATAGACATTTTCTTTTATAAAAACTGCATAGAAGTCACTATGGTAAAATGCGGTTATTGTATTTTTTTTTATTATTTTCTTTATTCCAAATTACATTTATTTTGTACATTGCAAGTGAAAATAAAATACAAAATGAAATGGCGTTCTTTACAAATAGGAGGTTTGACAGCATGAGCCGTCAAGCGAGTGAGGCAGTCCTATAAGCATACTATATCTTTTATTTTGTTGATTCCATATTTTCTACTTTTTTTCTAAATTATTAAGTGTTACGTCACTGGTTGCTGCACCTAAAATTTTTTTGTTTTCTAGCATGTTGACCGATGGCTTTAGCAAAGAAAAATATGAAGATAATCCAATCGAAAACGAAAATCAAAGTCAGGATCAAGGATCGCGGAGGAAAAATACGATGAAGCCACTTACTCACAAACTACGTAAAAACTCCGAAGAAGTTACTTTGTTTAAATGTGATTATTGCGATTACCAAACGTTTTACAAAAATATTTAAGAAATCACGTCGTCCGACATGGAAATCCCGAAAAAATATAATGTTTAAATGCGATCATTGTGATTATCAAACACCTTACGAAAGGAATTTAAAATTGCACGTCGTTCGACATAAAAATCCCGAAGAAGTTACTTTGTTTAAATGTGATCATTGCGATTATCAAACGTTTTACAAAAAATATTTAAGATATCACGTCGTCCGACATGGAAATCCCGAAAAAAATATAATGTTTAAATGCGATCATTGTGATTATCAAACACCTTACAAAAGGAATTTAAAATTGCACGTCGTTCGACATAAAAATCCCGAAGAAGTTACTTTGTTAAAATGTGATCATTGCGATTATCAAACGTTTCACCAAAGATATTTAAGAAAACACGTCGTCCGACATGGAAATCCCGAAAAAATATAATGTTTAAATGCGATCATTGTGATTATCAAACACCTTACGAAAGGAATTTAAAATTGCACGTCGTTAGACATAAAAATCCCGAAGAAGTTACTTTGTTTAAATGTGATTATTGCGATTATCAAACGTTTTACCAAAAATATTTAAGAGTTCACGTCGTCCGACATAGAAATCCCGAAGAAGATACTCTGTTTGAATGCGATTATTGTGATTTTCAAACTCGTTATAAAAGGAGTTTAAATAGGCACATGCTCACACATAAAATTACTGAAGATGTTACCATGCTTAAATGTGATCAATGTGATTATCAAACTGTGGCAAAAGAATATTTAAAGGCACATATCCGCCGACATAAAAATTCCAAAGATAATATGTTTAAATGTAATTACTGTAATTATCAAGCTCATGACAAAGGTAATTTAGAGAAGCACCACCTTCAACATAAAAATTCCGAGGAAGTTAGTCTGTTTAAAATGCAGTCAATGTGATTATCAAACTGTTTATAAGTGTCATTTGAGCCAACACGTTATCCGACATCATAACTCTGAAGTTTTTAATATGTTTAAATGCGATCACTGCAATTATAAAACCCTTTACAAAAGTAATTTAAGGCGTCATGGCCTTGTACATAAAAATCCAGAAGATCTTAAAATGTATAAGTGCGATAATTGTGATTATCGAACTTTTTGCAAACGTCATTTAAAGCAACATAACCTGCGACATAACCATCCTAAACAACATAATATGTTCAAGTGCGATCATTGTGATTATCAAACTCCTAATAAACATCTTTTAAAGAAACACGACCTTCGGCATAAAAATCCCAAATAAGTTAATAAACTTAACAGCTAACATTGTGATCATCAAACTTCTTACAAATTTTCTTTAAATATGCATGAACTGCAATGACATAAAATGCCAGATAAAGGAAATTTAGGAAGACAGGTCCGCCGACATAATTTTCACGTTATGAAAATAATTTAAAAATATACGGTATTCCACATGACAATCCCAAAAAGTTACTGTTTGAATGAGATCATTGTGATTCTCAAACTTGTAACAAGAATAATTCCATATTTTCTACATTTTTTCTTTCTAATCTATTAAATGTTACGTGACCGGTTGCTGCATCTTAGCAAAGAAACATATTCAGGATCAAGGAACGCGGAGAAGAAATATAAAAAAGTCACTTACTCACGAACGACATTAAAATGTTTAAGAAGTTACTAAGTTTAAATGCGATCATTGTGATTATCAAACTCCTTACGAGAGGAATTTAAAATTGCACGTCGTCCTACATAAAAATCCCGAAGAAGTTACTTTGTTTATATGTGATCATTGTGATTATCAAACGTTTTATATAAATTATTTAGAAATCCGGAAAAAAAATATCATGTTTGAATGCGACTACTGTGATTATGACGACATTAAATTCCAGATAATTTTGATATGTTTAAATGCAATCATTGTGACTATCAGATCAGATAAATTACATTTAGGAAGACAGATCCGCCGTCATAAAAATCCTAACGATGTTTTTAAATAAGGCCAATGTGATTTTCACGGTATGAAAATAATTTAAAAATACAAGTTATTCGACATAAAAATCCCAAAAAAAATAATTTATACATACATGTCGTTTCACATTAAAATCCTGAACAAGTTACTATGTTAGAATGCGATCATTGTGATTATCAAACTTGTTACGAAAATATTTTTTTGTCAAGTTTGGCATGGCCTTGCTAGGTATTTTGGCCATGGAGTTAGGTAGGTTACTCGTAAATTATATTTACTTCTACAAACACATATAAACAGGGACACACGCCTCACACCCTGGGGTCCATCAGGTTGACTTTAATGCCATACATACAAAGAGGACCACTAAAAAATATATATATATATATATTTTTTAAATAAAAACTGCATAGAAGTTATTATGTTAAAATGCGGTTATTGTATTTTTTTCTTTATTTTAAATTACATTTATTTATACATTGCAAGTAAAAATAAAATACAAAATGAAATGGGGTTCTTTACGAATAGGATGTTTGACAGCATGAGCCGTCAGGCGAGTGCGGCAGTCCTATAAGCATACTATATCTTTTATTTTGTTGATTCCATATTTTCTACTATTTTTTCCCCTAAATTATTAAATGTTATGTCACTGGTTGCTGCACCTATAATTTTTTGTTTTCTAGCATGTTGATCGATGGCTTAAGCAAAGAAAAATATGAAGATAATCCAATTAAAAACGAAAATCAAAGTCAGGATCAAGGATCGCGGAGGAGAAATACGATGAAGCAACTTACTCACGAACTGCGTAAAAACTCCGAAGAAGTTACTTTGTTTAAATGTGATTATTGCGATTATCAAACGTTTTACAAAAAATATTTAAGAAATCACGTCGTCCGACATGGAAATCCAGAAAAAATATAATGTTTAAATGCGATCATTGTGATTATCAAACACCTTACGAAAGGAATTTAAAATTGCACGTCGTTCGACATAAAAATCCCGAAGAAGTTACTTTGTTTAAATGTGATCATTGCGATTATCAAACGTTTTACCAAAGATATTTAAGAATTCACGTCGTCAGGCATAGAAATCCCGAAGAAGATACTCTGTTTGAATGCGATTATTGTGATTTTCAAACTCGTTATAAAAAGAATTTATATAGGCACCTGACCAGACATAAAATTTCTGAAGATGTTACCATGCTTAAATGTGATCAATGTGATTATCAAACTGTGGCAAAAAGAATATTTAAAGACACATATCCGCCGACATAAAAATTCCAAAGATAGTATGTTTAAATGCAATCACTGTAATTATCAATCTCATGGCAAAGGTAATTTAGAGAAGCACAACCTTCAACATAAAAATTCCGAGGAAGTTAGTCTGTTAAAATGCAGTCAATGTGATTATCAAACTGTTTATAAGTGTCATTTGAGCCAACACGTTATCCGACATCACAATTCTGAAGTTTTTAATATGTTTAAATGCGATCACTGCAATTATAAAACCCTTTACAAAAGTCATTTAATGCGTCATGGCCTTGTACATAAAAATCCGGAAGATCTTAAAATGTATAAGTGCGATAATTGTGATTATCGAACTTTTTGCAAAAGTCATTTAAAGCAACATAACCTGCGAGATAAACATCCTAAACAATATAATATGTTTAAGTGCGATCATTGTGATTATCAAACTCCTTATAAACATCTTTTAAAGAAACATGACCTTCGGCATAAAAATCCCAAATAAGTTAATAAACTTAACAGCTAACATTGTGATTATCAAACTTCTTACAAATTTTCTTTAAACATGCATGAACTGCAATGACATAAAATGCCAGATAAAGGAAAAAAAAGCTACTGTTTGAATGAGATCATTGTGATTCTCAAACTTGTAACAAGAATAATTCCATATTTTCTACTTTTTTTTCTTTCTAACCTATTAAATGTTACGTGACTGGTTGCTGCATCTACACTTTTTTATTTTCTAGCATGTTGGTTGACGGCTTTAGCAAAGAAACATACTCAGGATCAGGGAACGCGGAGAACAAATATAAAAAAATCACTTACTCACGAACGACATTAAAATGTTAAAGAAGTTACTAAGTTTAAATGCGATCATTGTGATTATCAAACTCCTTACGAGAGGAATTTAAAATTGCACGTCGCGTCGTCCGACATAAAAATCCCGAAGAAGTTACTTTGTTTATATGTGATCATTGCGATTATCAAACGTTTTATAAAAATTATTTAGAAATACACGTCGTTTGACATAGAAATCCGATAAAAATATCATGTTTGAATGCGACTACTGTTATTATCAAACTTGTTACGAAAAATAGATTAAAAATACACGTCCTCTGACATACACACATGCTCAAAATCTAGGGATATTAAAGAGTTTTAATATAATTTGTTCATTAATTCTTTTTTCTTATCTTAATCTATGTTGAGCAGTGTATCACAATTCTAGCAATATTTATTGATGTAAATTAACAAGATAAATTCGTGCGAAAATATTTTACTCACAAAAAAGTGTTCTTTTTAAGATGCCTGAAATACACAGTATTGATACTGTACAATTTTATTAGTTCTTTGTTAAGTTTAGTACTGCAAAGGTGTTTTTTGAATTGTTAAAATATGCCTAGACATCATTTGGCCGAAAATGAGATGTTGCGGGCTGTGGGGATGATTGAGGGTAGAATGCGTCAAATTGACGTGGCCAATGCGATAGGCACCACTCGGAGTGTTATCTCACGTCTTTGGAGCCGTTATCGGGAGACTGAAAGTATACGGGAAAGGCATTTGGGTCGACCAAGGGTGACTACGCCTCAGATGGACCGATACGTTCAATTAGAAGCTCGAAGAAATGACACAGTGACAGCACCACAATTAATAAACCATCTGCGTGGAGCTCATGATGTGACCGTTTCAAGACATACCATCTATAGAAGGTTAAGGGAAGGTAATCTAGTTAACCGAAGACCTTGGAGATGCCAACCCTTAAATCGAGGGAATCGCGCCAGTCGCTTAGTGTGGGCTCAGGAACATGTCACTTGGGAGCAAAATGAATGGCAGAATGTGTTGTTTACCGATGAATCCCGCTTCGGTTTGTATCCAGATTCTAGAAGGGTACGTGTATGGAGAGCACCTGGCACAAGAAATCGAATCCATCATACTCAGGAGGTTCACAGTTATAGAGGAGGGACAATTATGGTATGGGCAGGAATTTCTCTGGGCAGTCGAACTGAGCTCGTTCTTCTGGACCGCTTCGTGTCTGCAGAACGTTACATTAGGAACGTTCTAGAACCTATTGTTGTTCCATACGCCCAACATATCGGTGACAATTTTATTTTAATGCACGATAATGCCACTCCACATACAGCCAGAGTCACTAGAAATTTTTTGGAAGAGCAGAACATTCGGGTTTTAGATTGGCCAGCTCAATCGCCCGATCTCAATCCTATAGAGCATGTTTCAGCGAAGAGTTCTTCAGGGTCAGAATCAATTTCAAAACCAAGATCAGCTCTTTCAAGCACTACAACAGTGTTGGAATGCAATCCCCCAAGAAGATCTGGATAACTTGATCCTGAGCATGGAAAGACGTTGTAGAGCCACCATCAATGCACGAGGAGGTCACATTCCATATTAAGTTTTTTTAATTTTTCTTTTTTTTTTGTAAAATTTTGCATAATTTTTTGTTGTTATTTTGAATATGTTTTTGATAAATTTAAATTTTTTCCACGTAAATCAGTATTTTTATCCCATTATAGTTTATTTGTTATTATTGTATCTCTTTTGTGTCCCTAACTATTATGGTAACAAAAAATATTTAATTAAAAATTTAAAACCACTTTGTAATAAAAATAATTCAATATCCCTAGATTTTGAGCATGTGTGTACAAATCCCGAAGATGTTACTGTGCTTAAATGTGATCGTTGTAATTATCAAACTATTTGTAAGTCTGATTTAAAAATACACATAAATCCCTGCAAGCTGCAGCAAAAACTTTTTTTTTCGTTTCATTACTTTATGTAATATACTAAATTAGAGTAATCTTTATAATAACCTTTAAATTAACGGTAGTAGAAAAAAGTCTTTTCTTTAAAAATTTCTTTTTTCTTTGTAAAAACCACAGCTTTATAGGGTTATTTTTTTATTAAAATGTCAGTTATTATAATTATATTGTAACGGGATAAATATATATTTTAAGTTTATAAAAATGTAGATAGTTAGGAATATTTAATTAAGTTTAATAATTTCTTTGAGTAATTTACCCAAATTCTCGAGTTATTTACTATTAGCATTTATAACTTTTGTTACATTCTGTATTAAAATAATTTATCAGACAATTCTGGAGTTTTCTATAAAATGGCGCGGAAAACCTTCGTTAGTAAGTATAATATCAATCGTTGTGCTGTTCACTTAAAAACATAGTGACGTTCAGTGTGGCAAGGAAGATAAACTTTTTAATAAGGAGCGCTTAATTTTTTTATATTTGTCCGAAAATATAGGTTATCTTTGTGACGTCACCTAGTGACTAGAAGTTACGACTTGTCTAATAGATTCCTTGACACCCGCTATAGGGTGTTTTAGAAAAAGATGCTGGTCTTTGTCATCCAATAAGTAAAATAAAATAATTTAAATAAAATTATACTTACTGTAAAAACAGCAAGCAAAATATCACAAACAAATGTCATCAAAATGGTTCAAATAGTGTTCGATGAGGGCGCTGAAGGCCATGCAACGTTGTCAAAATACTTAACTTCATTTTTTTCAGGGTGTTGGTTAAGCGCTTTGATAACGAAAAATCTGAAGATTATCCATACATCTCTGAAAATCAATGTTTTGATAAAGAAATGCAAGGACATAATTCAAAAAAGCCACTTACTCAACAAATAAAACCTGATCAAGTCTTTAAATGCGCTCATTGTGATTATCAGACTTTTCGTAAAAGCAGGTTAAAGACGCATCTTCTCCGGCACAAAAATCCCAAAGAGGTTGATATGTTTAAATGCGACTATTGTGATTTTGAAACTAGGTATAAAAGTCATTTAACTATACACGCCTTCCGACATAAAAATCTCGAAGATATTAGTAGGTTTAAATGCGATCATTGTGACTATCAAAGTATTTATAAAAGTGATATGAATAAGCACATCCTTCGACATAAAAACCCAAAAGATCTTAATATGTTTAAATGTAATCAGTGTAATTATCAATCTTTTCGGAAAAGTAGTTTGAATACGCATCTTCTCCGACATAAAAATCCCGAAGATGTTAAAATGTTTAGATGCGATCAGTGTAATTACCAAACTCGTTACAAAGGCCATTTAAAAACGCACGCTCTCCGACATAAAAATCCTGAGGACGTCGATGTATTTAAATGCGATCAGTGTGATTATCAAAGTCTTGACAAAAGTAACATTAGCAGACACGTCCGCCGACATAAAAATACTAAAGATGTAAATGCGACCATTGTGATTATCAAATTCGAAAAGATTTAAAGAAGCATAACTTATGATACATTACTGGTCTGTGAGCCAGCGACAGATTTTCATGACCAATTTCCTCTAAGTCCGTAACTCGTAAAATGCTTCAAGCGGGTTGTACATTAATTGTTGTGAGCGTCAGCTGCGGCGCCGATGGTGGAATTATACAGAATGCTGCAAAGAAAAGATTCATGTTATACTTGTGTTCTTTAAGTGAAACACCATATATATTAGTTTAGTTTTGGATTGTAGAAATAAAATTAACATAAATTTTATCAGCGACACCTATACCAAAAATGTAAGGTTTTTAAGATATTTAGGATTTGTGAAAAATTCTTGACCAAAATAAAATTTTAATACATCTTACATTACTTACGTTCTTTTTTCTGGAGCAGCCTGTACAATTTCACCATCGGAGACGCAGCTGACGCTAAAAAACATTTATGTACGACCCTCTTAAAGCAATTTACAAGTTATGGACTGAGAGGAAATAACTGACAAAATTTAGCATCTGGCTTACAGGTCTATACGTTTAAATCTGATTGGTGAGATTATCAAGCACTGGAAGAAAATAGGCCCTTAGAAGTAAAAATCCTGAAGATATTACTGTGTTTAAATGCAATCATTGTTATTACCAAGCACTAAAACAATAATATAAAGAGAAACATCTTGTTATTTGTCTTTTTTTTTATATATAGGAATTTGAAGTTTCAAGTGTTTACGATTTATAGAAACAAGGATAGAACGTTGGTAAATATCCTTAAATAAATATTTATTTAGTGTAGTTTTTATTTTTATATTACTGGTACTATCCGTCTCTTAACTTTTTTCATAATTGACCCGCTTAAACAATGCTGATAAATCTGTAAACTATACTCTCCAACCTATATAGGGTGTTCTCAAAGTTGGGTTATTAATTTTAACAGAGGAAATGCGCAAATTCTAGACGCCACTGGATTGATCAACAGCTTTGATTTTATCCAGTCTTGCCAACTTTTCTCCGTGGAGTGCCCTTCCTTGCGTCCCCGACCTCGAACCGCCTAAAAGTTGAGGATGTGTCGCAACCTTATAAATATAAACTAACCTTGGGTTATAACTAGGACTGGATGCCAAAGACCTAGTCCTGGGTTGCTTTCCAGTGACGAAAATTTGTGTGCGTCACGCTCCAGGGCTTTAAGCTCTTGAACTGCTCTAAAAAGTTAGTCACTGGAACGCATCCTTAGACAAGGAAAGAGAGATACTTTAAGAAATTTTAAAAATTTCGTTGTTTTTAACCTTTCTTTGCTTTATAATAGTATTCTCTTTTTAATATCTAATCCCATTTTAAACAAATAATTTTAAAAAATCCATCTTTAACCATAAAAAACACGTTTGAAGCACAAAAACCAAAGAGGGGTTGGTCCATGAGGGGCAAGGGGAAGAAAAACGGAGTAGTTCAGGTGCATAACACATTCCGTCACTTGAACGCCATAAAGTAGAACGAAATGCTCCTAAGCTACTCGGGAGCGCTCTATTTGCGTCACTGGAAAGCCACTCTGAATTACACTGGCGATACCAAACGAAAAAGTTAAAACTTTTGTTATGCCAAACACACCTAAGGACGTATGTCTTAGCTTTGTGGAGCTGGGAGCTGGCACCCTTTTCGGAGCTAGCGTTAGCGACACGCAAATATAACCTAAAAAATTGCTTGTTTTGCAGTTATTAAATCAATTTTTAATATTTAAAAAATAAATATGCAGAAAACACAAAACATAGACGAAACATGCTGCACTCCGGAAACAATATCTCAAAAATTAAGAATTTTAGCTCTACACGGTTACAGGCAGAACGCGGAAGTTTTTAGGGCTAAAACGGGGTCCTTTAGGAAAATGGTGCACAAGTGGGCTCAGTTTAATTACGTAACGGCGCCTCATAAAGTTATTTTAGTGGATAACATTGAAGCCTTGGAGGATCCCGAGATCGGGCAGGCGGTCGATGAAAGTAAGTACACACGTAAGATGTGATTAAATTAAATTAAATTAATTAGGGCTTATGTTTTCGTTTCAAGACGGTTTTCTTTTAATAAGTTGTTCAGGAAAATGTAATAACTCTCCTTAATTGGACATCAGTCTTTAAACTACAAAAAATGGCTTTGCGGACTATTGCAGGTGTAACAAGCAAGACTTCTTGTAGAGAATATTTTTAGGAAATTTAACATACTGACTCTGCCAGGACTATACATACACCAATGCCTTTTGTATGTCAAACCAATCCAAACACATTTAGTACTCATAGTTCTGTTCATGATTATGACACAAGACATAAAAGTAAAGTGATAATACCCACTCACCGATTGACATTAACACAAAAAATTTCTCTATAACTTCAATAAAGTTATTTAATCAGCTTCCACAAAAATTAAGAATTTTGGTCTAAATAAATTTAGAACTTCAACAAAAAGTTATTGATAGAGATATGTCCATACAATTTGGCAGAATACTATGAGTTTAATTTTAATAATGGATTGTAGTTGCTTCATGGAATTTTATTCTGTGTTACAATTCTACCTTATGTCACATTTTAATTGTTTTATTTTATATTTTAATATTTTTGTAACTATTGTAAATATTTAAATTTTATTGTAATTTGTTGACGATGCTAAAACGTCAGTGCAAGTATATGTATATGTCACCATATGTATATATCTATGTACTATAAGTTATTGAGCAAATAAAGAATATCATGGTCTTTCAACTAAACTCTGTACTTGGCTCTCTAGTTATCTATCTGATCGTCGTATATCAGTTATTGTGGACGGCCATTCTTCAAGCTTTCACCAAGTAAATGCTGGAGTCCCTCAGGGCTCAGTTCTGGCACCAACATTGTTCCTTCTTCACATCAACGACCTTCTCTCGTCCACAACTAATTCCATTCATAGTTTCGCCGACGATAGTACCCTTCACTCCAGTTTTCAGGTTCCTAAACCCATCACTAAACCTGACTTGGAAAACAAACGCCAGAGCGATGCAGATATCTCTTTCGCTTGGATCTTAATTTAATATTGGATTGGGGCGCCAAAAATCTCGTCCATTTTAATGCATCAAGAGACACAATCGCATGTTCCTTGTCGCGAAAAGAGTCATCAAATACTCATCCTCTACTTATGAGCGGCCAAGTTTTACAGAGCAAAGGCACGCCTTCAATCTTGTGGGCGTCACATTTGAAAGTAACCTTAACTGGCATAAACACATTGTAATCTATAGCCACGTCAGCTTCAAAAGCTTATGGATTTCTCTTTCGAGGCCAAAAGTAATATTTTCCCCTTCTAGTTTATACACTTTATAGCTGTCCCAAATCCGACCTCCTTGGAGATATTGTTCCCATGTCTGGGGCATGGCGTCCCCCCACAACCCTGAGCATTCTTGATTCTATTCAAAGAAGAGCTATTCGTCTCATTAATGATCCTTCACTTACAGAAAGGCTTCCCTCTCTTGCCCATCGTCGGGCTGTGGGGATTTATCGCTTTTATAGGTACTTCCATGGCTTCTGCTCTGAAGAATTGTCCAGTATAGTTCCTCCACTCACGGTTCCCAACAAAGAAACTCGTGGTTCCGCGCGTATGCATCCTATACGGTCCAACTGGACGGGCCCCGAACTTCCACTTTGTTCGTTCTTTTATCACGAATCTGAAAGAATTTTTTGGCGGAAACGTTTCGTTCTCGAGATATTCATCATCAAAGTTCAAATTTGAACTAAGCTTATTTTTCACTATATTCCCCCTTCTTTTGCACACAATTCTTGATTTAAAGCTAAGTGTCACAAAATATTTGATTTTCACCTTTTAAAACTCCGTTTTCTACGTTTTTTACATTATTTTTGCATTAAATTGCATGGCTTTTCTTTGATAATGCGGCAACCATACATACACATAGGGCTTCATGGCACACTGGGATTAAAATGATTCAAAGTATAGCTATGCAATTTAATGCAAAAATAATGTAAATACGTAAAAAACGGGGTTTTAAAAGGTGAAAATCAAATATTGTGTGCCACTTTAGCTTTAAATCAAGAATTGTGTGCAAAAAGAAGGGGGAATATTGTAAAAATAGGATTAGTTTAAATTTTAAGTCTGATGATGAATATCTCAAGAACAAAACGTTTCCGCCAAAAATTCTTTCAGATTCGTGATCAGCGCCCCAAAAAAACCCCGTATACCAAATTTCCTTATCAGATATTATGCCGATTTTAGTAATTTTTGGCGTACAGGGGTTTTTAGGGCACTGATTACGAATCCGAAATAATTTTAAGTCGGTAATATTTCGTTTTCGAGATATATGTATCATTAAACTTGAAAATTTCCCTTCGTTTTGAAAACAATTCTTAATTTAAAGCTAAATTGACACTCAATATTTGATTTCATTCTTCTTAAAATTCATTTTTCTTTTTATTTTACCTGTTTTTTTTTCATAAAATTGCAAGGCCTCACTTTTAATTGCAGTAGCCATGACTTGATTGGATTAATATTGAAAGTGAGACTTCCCAATTTTATGGAGAAAATGGGTAAAATAAATAGTAAAATGGGGTTTTAAGGGTTGGAAAGCAAATATTAAATGCCAGTTTAAAAGAAAACTTAAGAATTGAGTGAAAAATACGTGGGAATATGGAGAATTTAGGTTAAAATTCGTAATCAGTGCCCCAAAAGCCCCTGCCTGCTAAAAAATATCAAAATTGGCGTGGTGTCCGATAAGTGAACAATTCCTGCAATTTTTATGCAGATCTGCTTTATGTTTATTTGTAAAATGACTCATTTTATAATTATTTATTTATTATTTTTAATTTTTAATGGGACACGCTTTATATTTTTGTTTTCTTATAGGTTGGTCAATTTTATGATTAATTTAAGGCAAACATTGTAGAATGGCAGTGCCAAGTGATCTAAAAGCCAAAAAAATAAATAATATTTTTTATTTATCAACATGTTCTATTGCAGCGCTTCTTAAGCAGTAGTCCCCGGACCCCTGGGGATTTGCGAGCATGTGTTAGGGGGTCCGCGGTCTTATCTATGGACGATCAGGACGCACCGATAAGTACTAACCAAATCTGTGCGGCGAACATAAACCTACCGACGCGTGGCTGGCAGCAGATTGAGCTAGCCCTGGGCTGGGTCCAATATGCGCCACTCCATTTAAAAGCATGTTTTACAAAGTTATGCACGCGTCGGCTGCGCGTATGCTATGCGTGGGCTGGGTTCAATTTGCGGCGGGCCTAAGGCTTATTGTGCCCTGACCCCTACTCCTTCTCATTAACACACCATTCATTCTATAACTTGATGGTTTCTGCTCGGTTGATTACGCCCGAGCAGAACACCGCGTGCTGTTGTCCAAAACCGTCAAACACCAGGTCACCCATTCACGTTATGGGCGAGCACTTCACTGCTTAACTCCGGTGATCGCCGCTGCCGATACAACCAGAGCAACCATAAGCGCGCCTTAAAATTAGAGTCATTGTACGTTCAGCCGACTTCAGCGGCTGAGTTGGTAAGCGGTCGCGTTCACCCGACCGGATGACAAGCCGCTTGAACTCAGCAGGTGTCCATTTTACAAAGCGGTCTTTATTTATGCTGACCAAACTCAGCATTTATTTGGGCTTGCGCAAATGTCGACCTTTGGGAAGTTCTGTTAGTCATCTGTCAAATGTTAGGTATATTTTTAACTGAAATGTCGAACTAATAAGCGAAGCGTTCAGAGACTTGCCAACTGCTGGGTCCTTTTTCCGCTGAATCGCTTTGTGCTAACAAAAGCTGCTGATGTCGGATGAACGTACCCATTACTGCGCTTACAATTTTTTGACATACAGTAACAAATTTGTCTCCAAAATAATACATTTTATTTCTTTTTAGTAACAAAGCATATAAAGTTCGATTTCGCAATCATGGCCAGTGGATTCAAGTCCCAAAGTTTACCTCATCTGAAATATTACAGTGAGAGGATAGATATACCAAGTTTACATATTTTTGGAGAGACAGATAAAGTTATACCTACAGGTAAGTTTAAGGCACTCCGCACATGGGTCGGTGATACAGCGACAAGACAGAGATTCGAAAAGCTTTCGACAGTATGTACGCATATATTCGTGTTTGAATGCGGCGACAACCGTACAGAGATGATTCATTTGTTTACTAAAGGACGCAGATTGCTGAGATCGGACACGCTAATATGCCTACGTGCTGTCGATGTCTGTAAAAATCGCGTTTTCGTTGCTGTTTTACCGACCCATGTGCGGAGAGCCTAAAATTCACTACCTGGTGATCAAAAAGTTTGAAACACATATTTTGACATGTTTCGGGTATCGGTCTGGGCGGGTTTGATCACTGTAACCTTTACAATTTTTGGTGCAATGTTTAAAAATTACATATAAAACATTGTGGTAAGCTTGTCCGACAAAAAAGTGACGCGTTCGCCCAGTCCGACACCAGAAACGTGTCAAAATTGACAGGCTGGGTTAAAGCGCCGCTTCCATACCGGGTGTCAATGAATTTATTAGAAAAGCCATAACTTCTGAGATTATTAAACGTATCAAAATTATACTTTTATATAAATGGTATGAGAAGTGGAGAGTTTTCGCATATTTTAAACATTCCAGTCACTTCCGGTGTAACCGGAAATTGCTCCAATTTTGAATTTTTAAGTGGAACACCCTGTATATTTTGACATTTTTGGATTCCTGCGACAATTATTCTAAGTCAAAATGTAACATTTTAAAACGTTTTTAAGCCTACTTGATTTTTTAAAGCCATTTTTAATATTGCATCTAGGTGGTCAGGATTGGACGCAAATTAATTAAGTGACCATAGAAGGTGTTAGAAAATACAATCGCAAATTTTTAGTGACTAATATGAAACACTACGTTTCTCTCACTCTCTCTCCATTTTTTTCTTGGTTTTGGTCCCTTCAGGTCCAATCCACCACTCTCCCCTTCCGGACTATGCTTTCCAGGGCTTCTGTCGGCGGAAAATCTGGATAATCGAGCTCGTAGCTCCCAGAAATTCCAAAAAGAAAACAAACAATTCAACAATCGATGCAATGCATAAATTGTCGGCTGTCAAACCAAGATCTGCTACTGGTGTTACGTATAACCTTCACTTTCACTACTGACAGTTCCCATGGCACGCCCATCTATTTCCCGCCATTTGAGAAATACCACGTGTTCACCACCAAACAGGATACCATCAGCTTATAGGAATCTTCGCTCACAGCGCTTAGATCCAGAAGAAAGATGCCGTCCCGTCAATTTAGCGTGAATCTTTCCTTGATCCCCGAAAGTAAAAACGTTCGTACGACACCTCTAGCCGCCACACCGGGAAGAACTTTGTAGTCCTCTACGCACGTCCGCACTGTCCGGAGGTCAAACAAAGAGTCAAACACTACGTTTATATCGAATAGTTGAAGCTAGCTTGAGTTAAAGCGGCTTTTAAAGTGGCTTGAAAAAAGCGATATAAACGCGCTTGAAAGTGACTTGAATCGTTCAAGTCAAGCCTGAAAATAAGCAGGGTTGACTTCACTGAAGCCGATTAGAAACACGATATAAACGATTCAAGCGGGCTTAATAACTGCCTAACTTCAGATGAATGCTTCCTCGAACGTCATCAGTGTCAATTTCAAATATGATTTTGACATTTTTATACAAAATATGAGTGGAAAAACAGGTGAAAAAACTTTAAAACACGCACACACCTACAACAGCACACAAAGCGGGACAAATTAAAAAGTGAGGTTTGTTTTTCATTTAATGTCTACTGTGAATTTGGATGCAAAACTGCCGCATGCGTACGACGATCAGTGGCGGCTGGTCATATGAATCAAGTGAAGCACTGATTCACCTAAAATTCTCGTATAATACTTACATATTTCTACAATGTCTTCAATTTACTTTTACTTAAAAAGAAAAAGTTTTATTTTCCCTCGGTTAGAATTAAATATCAAATAATCAAATTACGACATTTTAAGTTTCATCAATTTATTCCAATCGACCGAATCACTTGAGCTGCGCGCCGCCGATATTCCGATAAAGAGAGCGACGCTGTAACTAACAGGTGCTCGACAACGCCGCGCGCCGACGACCGAGAATAGAAGCACATCCCAGCAGTGTGGAAAACGATTCTCAATTTCGCTGCTGCAGGCCGCTTGTTTACGGCGGTTGCCATGGAAACGACACGTATGGTTAAGACTGGAACCACTGAAATGCGAACCAGTGCACCGCGATTCATTGTGATTCAGTTTAGTAGTAAGGCGCTTTAGAACGTGGAAAATCGAAAAATAGGGACGACGCGCGTGGATTTTTCGCGGCTAAATATTATTATTTTATTATTATTAATAACAGTATAGATTATAATGGATTCGTTTCCAATTTATGACCCAGTGTGTGTTTTGCTGGAAACACCTTTTTCAAGGTGGAATGAAAATGACCAAAAACCAGCGGGGGGCATGAATTTATTAAATGTGATTCACCAACTTTAGAGGTCACGAGCCGCCACTGACGACAATGGCCTGAAATGTGCTTGACCTCGATTTTTGATTGACTTTCAAGCCACCGAAATAAACACGTAGACTTGGAAACCACTTCAAAGCCGCTTTGTTTTCAAGCCAGCTTGAACTATGCGATATAAACGTAGTAAAAGATAGGAATAAAACAATTTGGCAAATTGACATTCCCGTATCTAACTATTATTTATTAATGGCAACCCTTTTAGACAAGCACTTTTCTGAATAAATGATTTTTTGACGAATCTAATACCCAAGGTTAGTTTATATTTATAAGGTTGCGACATATCCTCAACTTTTAGGCGGTTTGAGGTCGGGGATGCAAGGAAGGGCACTTCTCGGAGAAAAGTTGGCAAGACTGGATAAAAGTCAAAGCTGAAGATGAATCCAGTGGCGTCTAGAATTTGCGCATTTTATTTTGGATTGTTTTGGAAGTGATATTTGTTGAAAGATGTAATTCCAAACGATTTTTATTTAAAAGTAAAAAGAATTTACAACTTTATAACAATTAAAAACTGTTGTGTAAACGGTTGTTCTACTAATACAATAAACTGTATATCTCCGGCACTGAACAACATGACCGAAAAATGGGAGATGTGACGTCATAACACGTCAAAGCAATATGGCCGAATGTCGTGACCTTATATAGACCGACTTTGCTAATACCAATTTATTTGCGATCGGCTTAAAAATAAAATCATAAATAAAAGATCATAGCCACCTAGATGCAATACTGCAAATGGCTTTCGAAAAATCAAGTAGGCGTAAACACTTTTGAAATGTCACATTACTATTTAGAATTGCCGAATTTCCGTATCTAATAAATTTAGATACACATAAATAGAGACATTTTGCACCTCTTAAAATAACAGACGTTTTTTGGCCTCCTTATAGTTATCGTTATTAAACATAACGATTACGGCAGCAGTTTTAGACAGAGATTTTGCAGCCTCTTTTAAGAAATATATCTTGCGTCAGCGCTTTCGACACATAACCTTATTTTTGCCTGTGGTTCACCCATTTTAAAGTTAACGAAAAATCAGTATTTACTTTTATTCTTCATTAGATATAAATTCATATTTAAATATATGCAAACACTTCTGTTGATTTCGGTTTTTAAAGTAGATGCAAACAATACAGTATTAGCAAAACACAAAAAGTAAGGTTAGGTTTGGTAGTAGAATAAAAAGCAAGTGTGCCAGATTGTAACATCTAAATTAATTACTGATTTAGAATATCCGTAAAAGTGCAAGTCCGTTTTAATTTCTTAACACTATTTGATTTTTATTACTGCTATAGATTTTTCGCTAATTAGAGCCTTTGTATAAATGATATTTTAATTAATATGACAATAAAATTTTAACCTTTTAAATAATTGATATTAAAATTTCTACAATCCGGCAACCACGTAGTTTAACAATAACGATAACGATAAGCTCTTCGGTATTCATCCGTAATTAAAGGAGTCCGGTATGGTTAATACCGATAACGGATCATGTTTGCGTTACTGCGCAGTCTCAGAATAACGTTAACCACAACGGAATTGCAAAATACGGGGTGCAAAATGTCTCTAATGTGGTATTTTCTTAAAGCTCTTGTATGGCTTTATAGGCTATACAGGGTAGGACAAAAAGTATAGATTTTTTTTTTAATATCGCACCGCTGTATATTGGAGCACCATCAAAAAGGTATCTAAAAGACTTTTAAGAAAATACCACATTAGGTATATCCAACTTTGTTATTTTTGGGAGATAGTGGCCATCCAAATCAGGTATTCAGGTAATTTTTAAGGGACCACCATATTTTTGGAGATATGGCCATCCAAATCAGGTATTCAGGTAATTTTTAAAGTACCGGCATTTTTGGGGGTGAACGTATTTACTTTATATTCTGGGGTTATAAAGAACTTGTCAGGAGCTTTAAAATGATGTGCCACAATGACCCCTCTTTCCATTTAATTTTTCTTTTCAAAATGGCGCCTAGCTGTCAGTTTGACATTTATATCTGTCATTTCTTGTCTGAAATTTGGTTTATGTTGTCTTATTAAAGTCCTTAAATTTACATGAAAAATTACCAAACAATTCAAAAGTTAGGAGGGGGTCTTGACTTTACACAAACACTGTATGTTTTAGAAATGAGTGAAGCACTATCTACCTGTTTCGAAGATCCGCTCATCGTCAGACATGCAGGAGGACACTATCTCCCCGCCTCCTCCTCACAAAAACACGACTATCAAAAGTTTTTCAAAATGCAAGTGGTACGGAAACACTACAAGAATCAAATGGACGAAGAAAGTAACGACTAAAAATCGATGTAAAAAAGTTTAAACAAAAGAAGCAATTGTGATATAAAAAATTACTAGATAATTTTTGTATAATATTATATTGTTTTTTTCTTTTAATGTATGGATTAGATATTATGGAAATACTTTAATATATTAAAACCCTGAGAACCCTATACAGTGCTTTTGTTTTAAAACACAACACCCTCAACATATTCCTGAAAAAGTAATAAATAAGTTGAAATATTTATTTATTTATTTATTTATTTACTCATTAACGGGCATTGCCCAATTACAATTTTAAATAACAAGCATCTACATATATATCTAGTACTAAGCTTTTTTAATTAACAAATATTCAGGACTAAAATTTTATATTTTAGTTAACCACCAAAATACTTAAAAAGCAGTAAAAAATAACAAGCTACTAATGATTAAGAAACAAGAAAACAACATCTAAAATTAAATTTAAAATATACACATTAAAAAAATCTAACTTTGAAAATAAAACAACATGAAGCCTTAATCTATAAAACATTGGACTTCATAACCCTTCGAAGCCTATTTAGGGATAGATTAAATAAATCGTCCCCAAATTTATTGGCATGCTTCATCAATCTATTTATTGGGGAAAATTGCCCATACAACCTTTGGTGAAAATTTGTTTGAAAGGTAACAGAATGCCTTAATGTCCTTGAAGGAACATAGAAATTTATAGAAAAGAGCAGTTCACTACATTGCACATTCCCATGAATTAGTTTAAAAAGAAACAATACATCAGCATTTTCACGTCTAACTTTCAAACTTTGTATATTAATAGCTTTTTCAAGATCTTCAAAATTTATTGTTTCCTGGGGAATATGCAATTTAAAGGCAATGTATCTTAAAAACTTTCTCTGAACAGAATTTAACATTTTAACATATTTCTCATAATATGGATTCCAAACAACAGAACAATTTTCCAAAAGGGGTCTTACTAACGAAGTATACAATAGTTTTATTGAATTTACATTTTTAAAATCTTTGGTATTTCTTTTAATAAACCCTAAAACTCTAAGGGCTCTATTCTTGCAATATTCAATATGGGAAGAAAATGTAAGTTTATGATCAAAGAACACCCCAAATCTTTAATAGTATTTACGTGGCTTAAAGGCTCGCAATTAATTCTGTAAATATTTCTTTGTACGTTTAAAGATCTACTAAAGTGGATTGATGTGCATTTTTTTATATTTAGAATCATTCGGTTTCTTGTACACCAATCATAAAACCTATCCAAGTCCGCCTGTAAATTAATAACATAGTAAAAAGCGTGGGGTGCATTTTACTATTTTTTCATAACTTTTCCATCATAGATATTTGCAAATATAATAATTATAACATTTAATATATTTATCACCCCACGCTTTTTACTATGAAATGACAATATTTTTTTTAATGAAAAATTATTTTCTAATTTTTAGTTCGGTTGCATATAAAAGCGTGTTTTTTAGTTTTTTTAAACTATTAATTATTTTTCATTTTTTAGTTTCTGCTACTCTTGACAAAATGGCGAAAAATTTTTTAATGAACAAGAGTGGCAAATTTTAAAATTTTTTCCAACAGATTGCAACTCACTAAAAATTTCTTCTTCATTAAGTAGCAAAGTTTGAAATTTTGCCAACAGATGGCAATCCAGGCAATGTTTGGACTGTTGCCAATATATTGCAACCCACTAAAAAATTTCTTCTTCATTTAATAGCAAAGTTTGAAATGTTGCCAACAGATGGCAACCTAGGTGTTGTTTTTATATATATAATGGAATTTTTTTTCCTGGCGATCCAAAAAAGATAACGGGATACTGTTTGCAGATTATTGCATTGTCATGTTTCCTTAATACGTGTGCAAAGTTTCAAAGAAATCGAATAGCTGGAAGTTGGTTAAAAATTAGGCTCAAAGATTCCGTTACATAGCCAGATAGTTACAACCCAAGTTAATAAAAAGCGTGTTAACGGCATTTATTAACTGTTATTGTTCATAAAATTGAACACCAATGGTGCAACTAACCTCATTTTTATTGTTCATAAAAATTGAACACCAATGGTGCAACTAACTCAAATTGTGTAAAAATCCAAAAATTTCTTCTTCATTTAGTCATAGCAAGTTTGAAATCGTTAGCAACAGATGGCATCCTAGGTGTTGTTTTTATAATATAATGGAATTTTTTTTTCCTGGCGATTCAAAAAAGATAACGTGATACTGTTTTTAAATTATTGCATCTTCATCGGTCCTTGACACGTGTGCAAAGTTTCAAAGAAATCGAATAGCTGGAAGTTGGTTAAAATTAGGCTCAAAGATTCCGTTACATAGATAGATAGATAGTTACAAACCCAAGTTAATAAAAGTCGGGATTTACTTTATTTCTGAAATACAGGACTTTAAAAGTTTTTTTTAAAAGTCTGTATTTTATAACTATCTAAAAATTCCCTAACTGATTTGACTTAAATTTGGTACATTTATTTAATGTAATAAGGTGCGTGGAAAGCTTCACCTAGATTAAGATTATTGGGTCTAGTGACGTGTCAGTGGGCACCATTGCCAATAGTTATTGAGAAAATATACGCCACTGACTGGGGTTTTTAATTTTTTTTTTAAATTAGGCAACTATTAGTACAATTTTTGGTATCTTATGTATTTTGCTGTATCAGTCCAAGGTTGGCTTATATTTATATAAGGTTGCGACACATCCTCAACTTTAGGCGGTTCGAGGCCGGAGACGCAAGGAAGGGCACTCCACCGAGAAAAGTTGGCAAGACTGGGTAAAATCAAAGCTGATGATCAATCCAGTGGCTACTAGAATTTGCGCATTTCATTTTGCATTGTTTTGGAAGTGATATTTGTTGAAGGATGTAATTCCAAATGTTTTTTATTTAAAGTAAAAGAATTTACAACTTAATAATAATTAAAAACTGTTGTGTAAACGGTTGTTCTACTAATATAATAAACTGTATATCTCCGGCACTGAACAACATGGCCGAAAAATGGGAGATATGACGTCATAACACGTCAAAGCAATATGGCCGAATGTCAGCGACCCTATATGTATAGACTGACTTTGGTATCAGTCTTCGTTTTCAAAAAAAAAATAAAAAAAAAGAAGCTACTTTGGGGTTATTTTAAAAACTATACATCCACAAAATAAAATTTAAAAATTAAAAAATATACAACTTTGACCTTAGTAAATATAGAACAATGACGATTTTCGATAAAATATACTACTATTTTAGGGCAGAAAATTGTTAGACTAGAGCTAGATAAGAAAAAATACAAGACAACAAAAAGTTGCATTTTTAATTACTTAATCGGAAAAATTGAAAAACTTCATAAGAAGTCGTACTTTTTAACACGCTTTTATTAACTTGGGTTGTAACTATCTATCTATCAATCTATCTATCCATCTGGCTATGTTTGTAACGGAATCTTTGAGCCTAATTTTTAACCAACTTCCAGCTATTCGATTTCTTTGAAACTTTGCACACGTATTAAGGACCCATGACAATGCAATAATCTGCAAACAGTATCCCGTTATCCTGGTTTGGATCGCCAGAAAAAAAAATTCCATTATATTATAAAAACAACACCTGGGTTGCCATCTGTTGGCAACATTCCAAACTTTGCTACTCAATGGCGAAAAAATTTTTAGTGGGTTGCCATCTGTTGGCAACATTCCAAACTTTGCTACTCTTGACAAAATGGCGAAAAAATTTTTTAGTGAATAAACTGGAGCATTTATTTTTAAAAATTAATTGATATAACGAACTAAAAAATGAAAAATAATTAATAGTTTAAAAAGACTAAAAAACACGCTTTTATATGCAACCGAACTAAGAAATTAGAGAATAATTTTCATTAAAAAAATATTGTCAATTCATAGTAAAAGGCGTAGGGTGCTTAATATATTAAATGTTATAATTATTATATTTGCCAATATCTATGATGGAAGAGTTATGGAAAAATAGTAAAATGCACCTACGCTTTTTATATTTCTCAATAATATGGGCTGTTGCGCCTACTGACACGCCACTTTAAAACTTTTAACGCCCTGTATATCAGAAATGAAGCAAGTTCGGACATATGTTTATAAGAACAATAAGTAATCACGCCCTAAAGTGTTGTATCGTAATTAGAAAACACCTTGTATAGGAAGTTGAAATAACCTTCTCATCTCTAGCTAACCATTAATAATAAAACTATTTAAGAGTAGGTAGTGTATTTCTCTAAACATAGGGTGTACAGACCAAAGTCGGTCTATATAAGGACACGACATTCGGCCATATTACTTTGACGTGTTATGACATTACATCTCCCATTTTTCGGCCATGTTATTCAGTGCTGGAGATATACAGTTTATTGTATTAGTAGAACAACCGTTTACACAACAGTGTTTAATTATTATTAAGTTGTAAATTCTTTTACTTTAAATAAAAAACATTTGGAATTACATCTTTCAACAAATATCACTTCCAAAAGAATGCAAAATGAAATGCGCAAATTCTAGACGCCACTGGATTGATCTCAGCTTTTATTTTTACCTAGTCTTGCCAACTTTTCTCCGAGAACTGCCCTTCCCTGCGTCCCCGACCTCGAACCGCCTAAAAGTTGAGGATATGCCGCAACCTTATAAATATAAACTAACCTTGGGTACAGACAGGTTGTAGATGAAGGATGGAGGACTTGCTAAGGTCCTTTGTCAAACCTTCAACTTACAGTGGCTGTCGCTCGGAGAAGATTCATTAAAGGACAAATGTTTATGAAAAAAATCTTATTTTACCTTAAAACAAGCCCTTAAATTATTTGTAGTGTATTTTAAAACACCCAATATAAAGTGTATTATAATTAAGGTAAATGTTTACTTATCAGTGATGATTTTTGATATATGAGGCTTTAGTCGGCGACGTTTCGTTCTCGAGATATTCATCATCAAACTTGATTAGAAAATTAACCTAAATTCATCATATTTTTCCTTTCTTTGCACGCTAAGTTTACTGGTAAATTGGCACTCGATATGTGAATTTCACCTCTTAAAGTCCATTTTTTATTTTTTTTACTCCTGCAAAGCTTCACGTTAAATCACAGTAGCCATGGTTACTGCAAGTTAAATAATTAAAAGTGGGTAAAGTAAAGGATCAAAATAAATAAAAAAATAGGTTTTTAAATGGTGGAAATCAAGTATTGTGTGAAAATTTACCTTAAAATCAATATTTTTGGCCAAAAAGAAGGGGAAATATAGTGAAAATAAGGTAAATCTGCTTTTCAAGTTTGATGATGGATATCTCGAAAATGAAACGTTGTCGACTTAAAATTCTTCTAGATTTGTAATCATTTTAAACTGCATATTAAAAAAATGTTACTTGAATTAAAAAAATGTGGCGCTTCTGGGGTGGGGAAGTTGTAGCCCGGAAACACCCTCTTAAATACGCTTATGGCGCGATTAAAGGTGGGGCCACACAAACCGCACCTAGCCCGAATTTACTGCGATAGAGGAAAGTGGGGCAAATTAATTCGGAAAAATTCCAAACCATTTCATGCCCTCAAAAATATAAAAATCATTTTTGTCAAGCCAAGTCTATTGTTTTATGTATGTATATTTCTTTGTTTATCTAAACAGATTTTTCTACTTATCTCTGTTCCTTTTTATCCAAATAACTGTGAGTGTAGTATAGGTAAAAGTCTGGCCACACATAACCGCAGCGATGTCCCACAAGACCCGCACCATAGCACCACCATGTCTCGTACGGTCTGAAACATGTCCAGCAAATGAAATCATACGTGGATCGGATAGCACCGCGCCGATGTTTCCCGAAGCAAGCTTTGAGTTTACTGGGCTTCACCTATTATTTCAGTTCATTACGTAAAAAATTAAAAGTTAGTGTTTAAAGGTTAGTTGCTGTAAACAAATAATAAAAGACAGAAGTGATTTAATATGTATTAAGAAGTATAACATTATTTTTGTTTATAGGTTTTTTAAATTCATATTTCGGGTAATCAAATAAACTATAAAAGTCACAAGTTCGATGCAAACTGACTAATTAAAAATGCGTGGCACATACCGCGACGTGGTCCGGCACAAAGCGGTGATATTAAGCTTATGGCCAAGGCGCGCTTGTGGCTGCTTCGGTTGTATCGGCAGCATCGATCTCCGGAGTTAAGCAGTGAAGTGCGCGCCCATAACTTGGATGGGTGACCGGCGTTGTCGGTTTTAGGCAACGGCACGCGGTGTTCTGCTCGGGGGTAAAACGAACGGACTGAGCCGCAACCATCCAAGTTATGGAATGAATGGTGTGTGAATGGGAAGGAGTAGGGGTCAAGGTACAATAAGCCTTCAGGCTGCAGTGCACCACCTAGGGGGACGGTCGTCGGACCTGGGTGGGATGACCCCGAAAGGGTGAAAAAAAAGCTTATGGCCAAACCTTAAAACTGTGTTACATTATTTGTGAAGGTTTATTTTACGATCGAGTGTAATTTAAAGCATGGTAGGTAATAGTTCGATATAGCGGTTTTCGCTATTATAAGAGATTTTTGAAAATTTCTTTTTCAGGCCGTTTCTATAGGTCGATTATGACACAAATCTGTGTGCGCGTTTTCCAAAATCCATTTCTATAATTTATTATTAATAAAAACATATTTACGGGACGGTGGAGTGAACAGGGGTGCTGGGTGGGGACGAAACAGTAGAAATCCTACATTAAACACCCAAAAACAGTATTTCACAGTACACACCGCACTTTCTGTTTACAAAAATGCCCAAAAAATTATTTAAAAAAATTAAAAATAAATAATAGTAAAACAATCCCGCCATGGCTGTCACTGCATAAAAAAGAAGAGTTTTCAATAGAACTGTAAATGTCTTGCGATGTTGCCAAATAAAGTGAGAAAGTGTCAATAGCTTTAAAAAAGGAAGATACAGGACAAAATTCTTATGAAAAATTAAGTTATTCTTTCTTCCTATTATAATTTGTAGAGAAAAAAGAAAAATACCGAAACATAAAGAAGGAGGCATTTCTACAAAAAATACCATTGTTTCTTATGGAAATGGTGGATAATCCCCGAAATAGCCTTGGTGTTAATTCTTCATAAGAAGTTTGGCAACGCTGCTTCTATCAAGACTGTCATTTTCATAATGACTGAACTTCATGTTATCAGCTGACCAAATTGAATGCGCCTATTTTCCTTCTTTAATTAATGGCGGACGAGATATCTCATATGTGTGGGATAGTTTTTCGAAAAATTTAGTACTTTTCAAAATTAATTTACATTTTTCATGTGCCCCGAGTGCAGTGTATTAATGTTTTCTTGTGTTTGACGTTGGATTTATACTGTTTTGTCCCCACCCAGCACCCCTGTTCACTCCACCGTCCCGTAAATATTTTTATTAATAATAAATTATAGAAATGGATTTTGGAAAACGAGCACACAGATTTGTGTCATAATCGACCTATAGAAACGCCCTGAAAAAGAATTTTTCGAAAATCTTTTATAATAGCGAAAACCGCTATATCGAACTATTACCGCATGGTATAATTGACTCATATTACTTCAGTTTGATTAAATACAAACCTTTTTGCACCGCATCCCCTAAATTTCACCAGAGGGTCTTTCCAGTGACGAAAATTCTTGTGCGTCACGCTCTAGGGCTTGAAGCTCTTGAACTGCTCTAAAAAAGTTAGTCACTGGAACGCATCCTTAGACAAGGAAGGGGAGATACTTTAAGAAATTTTAAAATTTCGTTGTTTTTAACCTTTTCTTGGCTTTATAATAATAATCTCTTTTTAATATCTAATTCCATTTTAAATAAATAATTTAAAAAATCCATCCTTAATCATAAAAAAACACGTTTGAAGCACAAAAATCAAAAGAGGGGTTGGTGCATGAGGGGCAAGGGGAAAGAATAACGGAGTAGCTCAGGTGCATAACACTTTCCGTCACTGGAACGCCATAAAGTAGGAACGAATGCTCCTGAGCTACTCGGGAGCGCTCTATTTGCGTCACTGGAACGCCACTCAGGTAAACACACGGCCTCGGGCTCGTTGCGATTATGTGTGGCCCGACCTTAATCCGTAGCGTCTAGTATCTACAACGCAAACGCAACTTTTGTCAGATGTATTTCAGACTTAAGTGAACGACAACAAAGATAACATTATTTTAAGTATTTGTTTTATTTGATACAATAATTAGAACAAATATTTGAGTGGTACCTGTTTGGTACAGTAATTTACATAAATAATTGTTCTAAATTCGATAAAAAATATTAAAAACAATGTAAGAGCACGCGGTATTTTGTGAGAGTGACGGAGGGATTTTGGAGAAAAAAAAGTAACAAAAAAATTGGAAAAAAGTGTTTTGTTGTAGTGTTGTGTATTAAAGTTTCAAATAAATTTATCATTTATTTATTAATAAATTATATTGTTAATAATAAATTTTATCGTTATTGTTATAAATATGGATTTAACTCAGTCAAAACTTTTGGCTATAGTATCATTGGGAATTAGTAGTATTTTTGTAGGTATGTATTTTTAGTGGTTAGTAGTTTTCGAACAGCCTAGATATTCGTTTTTTTTGTGATTTTAGTTTTTATTTATAAAAAAAATGGAATTTGGTTTTTTAAATTTTGATATGAATTAAATTAATTCTGTCGTCACTTAAAATACAGGGTGTAACTAAATAAGTGTAAAACATTTAAGGGAGGTGATTCCTCATTGAAAAATATGAAAAAAGTTCCTTTAAACATGGGTCCGAAAATGCATACTTTCTACAGGGTGTCCAACATTTAGGTTCAACTATACGACAACCCCTTTTACTAAAAGCATTTTGTTTATTTATCGGTTATCGGACAACACGCCGATTTTAATAAGTAGAAATTTGGTACAGGGGTTTTTGGGGCGCTGATCACGAATCTAAAAGATTTATTTGGCGGAAACTTTTTGTTCTCGTGATATTCATCATCAAAGTTCAAATTTGAAATAAGCTTATTTTTACTATATTTCCCCTTCTTTTGCACACAATTCTTAATTTAAAGCTAAAGCGACACACAATATTTGATTTTCACCTTTAAAAACCCCGTTTTTCTACGTTTTTTACATTATTTTTGCATTAAATTGCGTGGCTTCTCTTTGATAATACGGCAACCATACATACACATAGGGCTTCATGGCACACTGGGATTAAAATGATTCAAAGTATAGCTATGCAATTTAATGCCAGAATAATGTTAAATACGTAAAAAACGGGGGTTTAAAAGGTGAAAATCAAATATTGTGTGCCACTTTAGCTTTAAATTAAGAATTGTGTGCAAAAGAAGGGGGAATATTGCAAAAATAGGATTGGTTTAAATTTCAAGTCTGATAATGAATATCTTAAGAACGAAATGTTTCCGCCAAAAATCTTTCAGATTCGTGATCAGCGCCCCAAAACCCCGTATACCAAATTTCGTCAAAATCGGAGTTGCCGCAGGTTTCTAGAAAATTACCAAAATTGGAATTTGTTTTAAATTTTGATATGAATTAAATTAATTCTGTCGTCACTTAAAATATATACGACAACCCTTTACTAAAAAGTATTAATGAGTAATTTTGTTTACTTATCGGTTATCGGACAACACGCCGATTTTAATAATTTTTGGGTTTTTCTTTTTTTTTTTTTTTTTGTCGCTGGGTACGAATCTGAAAGAATTTTTAGTCGGCAACGTTTTATTTTCGAAATATCCATTATCAAACTTAATAAGCAAATATACGGAAATATAACTGCTCGGGTCCGCTCGATGTGAATGTAAATTTCGGCTGCCCTCGCAGTGCAATTTAGCAAGCGCTTGGAGATGGGTAGGTCAAATAAAGTATTGGAATTTCACGCGCTCACGACAGATAAATTCCTATGTTGTTTTTTAACGTGCCCATAATAGCAAGTCAAAAAAACAACTTTAATATGCTCAAATCTTAAAACCTTTGGTGAAAAGAAAATACAATATTCTAAAATAAAATGAAAAATAACTCTTAAACAAAAAATAATTCTAATTAAATGGATTATTTAATAAGGTGTTCAAATACACCTCCTTGTTGGGCTTCACAGTATCCCAACCTGTCGTAAAATTCTCTTACGTACATTTGCTAACATTTCAGGTGTAATGGACCTAGAAATATTAATAATTCTAAGCCGCAATTCGTCCAAATTAACGGCTCTTTTCATGTCGGTGTTGGTAGAGAATTTCTTTCAAATAACCCCATAAGAAGTAGTCGCAAGGCGTCAGATCTGGAGATCGCGGAGGCCATGGTATGGTACCTCTTGTGGAAATAAGCCGTCCAGGAAAAGTGTTTGCTAAATAGTTCTGCACTTGTCTAGCGTTGTGAGCGGGACATCCGTCTTGTTGAAACCAAATTTCATTAAATACTAACATCCAAGTTTCGTACAGCGGGTATAATATTTTGTTGCAATAAAAGTAAATATCTCTCAGAGTTCATACAAACATCAATGAAAAAGGACCTACAATGTGGTTGTCTAAAATACCAGCCCAAACATTTACCTTTTCCGGGTATTGAGTCTGCAATGGCACATTCTTTAATGCAGATTCTTCCTGAGACCAATATCTCAACGAGACTGGTAGATTTCATGGTCGACCTAGAAGAGGAAAAGATGACTCGTCTGTAAAGAAAGACATATTGTAGAAGTCGTCATTTCTGATCAATTTTTTTCTTAGCCGGTTTCACAAAACTCCAATGTGCTGATGGATCTTCTTGGGAAAATCTCTGGAGTGCTTTTACCTTTGCAGGCTTTGTACTTATTTCTTTTCAAAATATCACGCACTGTACGGCTTGGAATATCAAGTTCTTCAGAAATTTGGAGCTAGGAACAAGGTTCACTTTATTTCCACAAAGCAACACACATTGACCTCATTTTCAATCCTAGCGTCAGGTGTTCGACGAGGTTCCTGATCGCCACTAGAACATTTTGCACATCGATTTACACATCCCGACTGCTCAAACTTATGCCAGATATTATAAATTGTTTTAGCAGTAGGATTTGCTCATCAGGATATGCAAATATAAAACGGCCGACAACTTCTTCTGCACTCTCCGCACGACAATACCATTTAATGATATTAATCTTTTGTTCAACAGTGAAGACCATTTTTACTTTATAAGCGTATCCGCCTCGTACCAAAGGTTAAAATAAATTGTAAACATGATCGGCCAATACGTAGTATGCGAAAATTGCAAACGAACTTTGACCGGACTGATAAGCGCAACTATATGCTCTTTCTTTGCAAACAATTCTTGATTTATAGCTAAATTGGCACACAATATTTGATTTTCACCTCTTAAAATCCCATTTTATAATTATTTTACCATTTTTTTTCCATAAAATTGCAACGCTTCTCATTCAATTGCAGTATGGCGTGCCATGACATGGCGCCGCGCCGCCATGGCTACTACGATAAAAATACTTAATTAAAAGTAAAAGCTTTGCAATTTTATTCTATTTTTAAAAATAAAAGTAGTTTGCCCCTGGGTATTTTTCATATTTTTAGTTATAACTCGCCCTGTATAATACCAATTGAAGTAAATTTTTGTATTTATTAGTTTTGGATCATGCGAGCAGTATTCCCAAAATTACGTTTTAAAATTCAAAAATGTTGGGTCTATTTGTCCTCTTGAGACACTTATCTTGGGACCAGGGGCGTAACTACCGCCGTAGCTGCCGTATCAATGGTACGGGGCCCCCGACAGGGGCCCCCAATTAAAAGATGTCGGCTAAACTGAAAAGTGGGTTCTTTTTCTGGTTTTCAATAAGAAAAAGAATGTTTATTTGGAAGTGGGCACCTTTTTTTGATCTTCAAAATTTTTTTTTGTCCCCCTTACTCACTTTGATACGGGGCTCCTCCAAGGCACGCTACGCCACTGCCTGGGACACACTGTATTTTTAATAATTTCAGGACTTCTTCCCGCCTGTTTTACTCGACAATCTAGAAGACAATGGCCGCTTTTCTTAAGCTCTCTTTTGTGTTTTGGAGGAGGAGTCCTCCTGTCTACCTCCCTAGTCCACATCCTTCCTGAAGTAAGAGAAACCGCTCAGGCCGAGTTTAAACAGTACACTGAACTGTTTTTCTGCGCTGGGTTTTTCGTTTTGTATTTAATGGACGAAGTGGTGCATTTTTCTATGGAGAAGCTGGTGGACATAGTCACGGTCATGGAGAGGTGGCGAGTTTTGAGGAAAGAAACAGTCGACCATCTGGGTAAGACTTTGTTTTAATAATAATTACATAGTAGTTATGGCCCAAGGAAATAAACTTTTTAATAAGGAGCGCTCGGTCCCATTTAAGCCTTGTTCACTAAATTTTGTGACGTAATCGTTTCCCTAGTTCTTTGTTTACAATCTTACTGGAAGCTTTGCCGCTCGGTATTAGTGTTATTTTTAACACGCTTTTATTAACTTGGGTTGTAACTATCTATCTGGCTGCCTATGTAACGGAATCTTTGAGCCTAATTTTAACCAACTTCCAGCTATTCGATTTCTTTGAAACTTTGCACACGTATTAAGGAAACATGACAATGCAATAATCTGCAAACAGTATCCCGTTATCTTTTTTTGGATCGCCAGGAAAAAAATTCCATTATATTATAAAAACAACACCTAGGTTGCCATCTGTTGGCAACATTTCAAACTTTGCTATTAAATGAAGAAGAAATTTTTAAAACAGAATTAACTTTTTTACACAATTTGGTTAGTTGCACCATTGGTGTTCAATTTTTATGAACAATAAAAATTAATAAGTTCTTTACACAATTGGGTTAGTTGCACCATTGGTGTTCAATTTTTATGAACAATAACAGTTAATAAATGCCGCATAGGTTATCCTTCTAAAGAGCCAAAAACTACTTTGCAGCATTGTCAAGAAAGTATAGATTGGCTTAACGCGAGAGTCTGAAAAATGTCGTTTTTTTAACACGCTTTTATTAACTTGGGTTGTAACTATCTATCTATCAATCTATCTATCTGGCTGCCTATGTAACGGAATCTTTGAGCCTAATTTTAACCAACTTCCAGCTATTCGATTTCTTTAAAACTTTGCACACGTATTAAGGAAACATGACAATGCAATAATCTGCAAACAGTATCCCGTTATCTTTTTTGGATCGCCAGGAAAAAAATTCCATTATATTATAAAAACAACACCTAGGTTGCCATCTGTTGGCAACATTTCAAACTTTGCTATTAAATGAAGAAGAAATTTTTTAGTGGGTTGCAATATGTTGGCAACGGTCCAAACATTGCCTGGATTGCCATCTGTTGGCAAAATTTCAAACTTTGCTACTTAATGAAGAAGAAATTTTTTAGTGAGTTGCAATCTGTTGGAAAAATTTTAAAATTTGCCACTCTTGTTCATAAAAAATTTTTTCGCCATTTTGTCAAGAGTAGCAGAAACTAAAAAATGAAAAATAATTAATAGTTTAAAAAACTAAAAAACACGCTTTTATATGCAACCGAACTAAAAATTAGAAAATAATTTTTCATTAAAAAAAAATATTGTCATTTCATAGTAAAAAGCGTGGGGTGATAAATATATTAAATGTTATAATTATTATATTTGCAAATATCTATGATGGAAAAGTTATGAAAAAATAGTAAAATGCACCCCACGCTTTTTACTATGAAATGACAATATTTTTTTAATGAAAAATTATTTTCTAATTTTTAGTTCGGTTGCATATAAAAGCGTGTTTTTTAGTTTTTTAAACTATTAATTATTTGCTTTTAGTGTCAACAGGGGCCCTTGGATATTTTTTTATAAAGGGAATTTACGTTTAAATCGTTATTAGATAGATGGATAGATAGATATTCTTTATTTGCTCAATAACTTATAGTACATAGATATATACATATGGTGACATATACATATACTTGCACTGACGTTTTAGCATCGTCAACAAATTACAGTAAAATTTAAATATTTACAATAGTTACAAAAATATTAAAATATAAAATAAAACAATTAAAATGTGACATAAGGTAAATTGTAACACAGAATAAAATTCCATGAAGCAACTACAATCCATTATTAAAATTAAACTCATAGTATTCTGCCAAATTGTATGGACATATCTCTATCAATAACTTTTTGTTGAAGTTCTAAATTTATTTAGACCAAAATTCTTAATTTTTGTGGAAGCTGATTAAATAACTTTATTGAAGTTATAGAGAAATTTTTTGTGTTAATGTCAATCGGTGAGTGGGTATTATCACTTTACTTTTATGTCTTGTGTCATAATCATGAACAGAACTATGAGTACTAAATGTGTTTGGATTGGTTTTGACATACAAAAGGCATTGGTGTATGTATAGTCCTGGCAGAGTCAGTATGTTAAATTTCCTAAAATATTCTCTACAAGAAGTCTTGCTTGTTACACCCGCAATAGTCCGCAAAGCCATTTTTTGTAGTTTAAAGACTGATGTCCAATTAGTTGAGTTACCCCAAAAGAGAATTCCATACATAATGTGGCTCTGGAATAGAGTCATATAGGCTTGTCTTACTACCATCTGTGAGGTGTATTCAGATATTTTTCTAAGCAAGAATATAACCCTTGAGAGTTTTGAATTAAGGTTTAGGATATGATTTTTAAAATTGAGCTCCTTGTCCAAATACATACCCAAGAATCTAACCTCATTGTTTTCTTGATTATCTGGTTTTAGGGAGAATTTAAGTTTGCTGCGAACCAGTTCCTTGCTTTCTGTAGAATTATTTCTGTTTTTGGTTACACAGTTTCCAGATTTTTTCATAAAAATAAAATGTAGTATCATCAGCATATTGCAATGTTTTAATATTGCCCATATAGTGTGAAAGATCATTGTTTATATTAAAGGTAAGATACTATTTTTTTATGTTTTTTTTTTAATTGATTTTTATTTTATGCAAGTATCGGTTCATTTGGTTAAATAAAAAATAATATGGCAAAAGGTGACGTCACAAACATAACCTATATTTTCGGACAAATATAAAAAATCAAGCGCTCCTTATTAAAAGTTTATCTCCTTGGTCATGCCCGAAAGTCACAGGGGCGGCCGATGAATTTTTTTCAGATAAGGTAAATTTTGTGAGTAAATAATAATGCCATCATGTAACAAGCAAAATACAGGCTGTTACGAATCCGAGGGGCACTATTAGGATCTCGAAGACGGTAAGAGATACAGGGTTGGTTAAATTGGGCAGAGTTGCGCAATTTTATGCTTAACAATATCTTGTTTCAAAAATTTAAATATTTGCAGTCATTTCGGAATTATGCGGAAAACAACCGAAAATTTGCAGGAAACATATTTTTTTTCTCAGTTTATTTGAAGACATAGTTTAAAACAAATGACACTTCTACCATTGCAACTTTTTCTGTTTTATAAAAAGATCTTATATTACTTAAGATCCGACGTTTCGTCCTTAAGCCACCATCATCATTTTGTTTTTTTAGTAGGCGTAATATTTGGTTTAAAACTAATTAAACTAGTATTTTAATTCTAAATCCAACGACATATTACACTTTACATTTATGCGACGTTTCAGAACCAAAAAACCATCATAGTCTATTTTGCCATTTAATATAGCGATCTTTTTTCGAACGATCATGGAAATTTTCCATTTAGAAGTAAGTATGCATCATGTTTTTCCACAACCACGGCGTCAAAAAAGCTTGGATTTCTTTTCCGAGCAAAAAGTATTTTTCTCCTTCCAATTTATACACTTTGTATGTGTCCCAAATTCGACCCTCTCTGGAATATTGTTCTCATGTCTGGAGAATGGCATCCCCTACAACCCTCAGCATTCTTGATGCCATTCAAAGAAGGGCTATTCGTGTTATTAATGATCCTTTACTTACTCAAAGACTTCCTTCTCTTGCCCATCGTCGAGCTGTGGGAGATCTCTCGCTCTTCTATACATACTTTTACGGCTTCTGCTCCGATGAATTATCCAGTATAGTCCCTCCTCTTGCAGCTCCCAACAGAGAAACTCGTGGTGCCGCACGTATGCATCCCTATACGGTCCAATTGGACAGGCCCCGAACTTCCCATTTCTGTTCGTTCTTTTATCCTTAGAGTTTCTAGACTGTGGAACCCACTGCCAGCGGAGGTCTTTCCTTCCCCCTAATCTTCAAGTTTTTAAGTCCCGTGTTAACAAACTTCCTCTTACCCTGCTTAATACACCCACGGTACGTTAGTATTTAGGCTTTCAGCCTTCGTGGATTTTCCAAAGATAAAAAAACTACTCATTATTATTCTTTTTTAGGTATTTATTTATTCATAATTCAACTAACGAGCTACAAGCAAAAATGTATTTTGCGGACCTTTACCTATACATATTAAAATAAAGCATTTAAAATCAAACGCCTCTATCATCGTATCCTGTCACAAAAATGGATGCTTACGTTTGGGATAAAATTGTTATTTGTAATGGCAAAATAAATGATGGTTTTTCGGTTCCGAAACCTCGCATAAATGTTAAGTGTGATATGTCGTTGGATTTAATATTAAAATACAAGTTAATTAATTTTAAAACTAAATATTCCGCCTTAAAAAACAAAGTTGATGATGATGGCTTAAAGACGAAACGCCGGGTCTATAAGTTTATTAACATTAACATCTTTTTTATAGAACAGAAAAAGTGACAATAATAATGTGTCATTTTTTTTTAATATATCTTCAAATAAACTCTCGATGAAAAAGGCAAACTACTACAGATAGTTTTATAAGGTACAGGGTGTTTTTTAATCACATTTTTGTCGTACCCTGTATATAGAAGGAACAGTTTAAAAATGTAAATTCGGTGCTCTTTGATAAGAAAAAAATCACAAAAATGTTTAAAGCAAATAAATCGGCAATGCTTGTCTTCGCGGCCGCCTTTGCTATATTTCTTTTTATGATATGCCGGTTGATGCAGGTGGTCATCGCACTATGGGATAGAAATTAATTTTTTTGGTCAAAATTCTGAAACTTACCAATCTAACTTAAAATGAGGTGCTTTTTACTGGAAAAATATTATAAATTATTACAAATGCTTTTTGGAAACCTAAAACTTATTATATGTTATTATAAATTTACACCCCACTTAACATTATTATTTTTTATTGTACAAAATAAACTAAAATGTCAGCTTGTTTGGTTAATTTGGTAGTATTCTAATCAGTAATCCGATAATTATTATCTCATATGATATACAGGGTACGACAATAGGTATGATTTTTTTAAATGAAATACCCGGAATATTATATCACCACCAAAAAAATAACTTTAAATTATTCTTAGAAGCGTAATAGAGATACATCTTCTCACCTTTTTTTATTTTTTAACGTATAAAATAAATAATAACACTGTTTTGTTGGGTAGATTCTGTAGAATCCATATGTTTCATCAGAATGCTTTTATCTTTTAGGATATACAGTGTAGGACAAAACATATTAAATTTTAAAATGGAAAACCTTGTATATTATAAAAAAATCTTGCATCTGTCCTTACACTCAGAAGTAGCAAAAAGTAGGAAGCCAATTGTAAGTACAAAAACTGATAAAGAAAAAGGTAAAAAAATCTTTGACAAAAGCAGCGAGACTTCGCGAGACTGGATCGGAAACACAACAATAGCTCTTATTATTTAAACTCTTTTACTTTTTTTAGTAATCAAGGGTAATAATAAACTAAGAGATTAAATGTTGTATATTTATGTTTACTTAAAATACATTTTCAAGTTTCTTATTACCCCAATAGAAGTCGTCATATCCTTTTATAATTTCGCGTACATGTAGTTTGGAGTATCTACTTTTAAATACACAGCATAAGCCGCTAAAATTTCAAAGTTGCTTTTTGGCCAAAATAATGGATTTCTATCCCATAGTGTATTGGCGCGTGGCTGTAAAGGGTAGCGGCGCCTTTGTATAAAATATTCCGATTGCAGGCGGCCTTTTTATGTTTTTTTGTATTATTTTCAAAGGGTACCGAATTTGCGCTTTTAAAATGTTCTTACTATACCTTGAGAGATGATAAAAATCTGATAACTGATTCAAAAGTACAGAATCAAGCAAATAAACTAATATTTTTTGTTTCTTAAAAATAAAAATAAAGGGGAGTGTAAAATTGTAACTTGATATAAGTATAGTTAGAACCATATTTATTTTATTCTGAAAGCAATGCCGCCAAGTACACAAAAAATGATAAAGTAAACAAACCTCTTTAAAAACACATAGCCTCTGACAGAGCCTGATTACATATTTTTTAGATAAATAAATAAAAATGTTGCGAAAACACGTATCACGTACTTAAGAAACATTTTCTTATTTCGTCTCTGGCGGGCCATAAAACCTGTAACGCGTGGCGTAGTCGTCGGGTTAAATATTTTTTGCTGCAATAAATCATTGTTTACAAAAGGGTTTATTTGCTTTATCATTTTTTGTGTATTTGGCGGCATCGCTTTCAGAATGAAATAAATATGGGTCTAACTATACATATCATGTAATTTGTATGTTTAAATTCGTTAAATAATAACAACTACAATTCTAAGGAAAATTAAAAAACATAAAAATGTGAATAACTATTTTAAATTATTATTGTTGTTTTGTCTTTGTGATTGCAAATGTTGAGTCAGAACATTAAAAAAATTATCGATAGTAAAGCGTGATTCAACAAATTTAATTTTCTTATTGTTGTTAAATCGGTCATTTAATTTGTAAAGGAACAATATACCTTATGTTTCTTTTATGGTTCGGAAATATGCAAATAAGTAGATTTTTTCTCTTACACTAAATAGTAAGGAAGAAAATGTAGAAGCCATAAAAGCCTGTATTTTTATTTGCTTAATTTAAAATATATATATATATATATATATATATATTTGATTTCTTAAGTTTCTTGGATCCTAATTTATATATTTTTTTAATGTAAAATTTTTCTTGGGGATTCGATCCGGGAAAAAAACGATGTTGTTTTATATATTAACTACATTGTGTATTACAATTTAACGTTTCGGTTTTTATTTTAACCTTCATCAGAAATTTTATGCTGCAGAAAGAAGATTCCTCTGAGTGCAATATTTGTACTTAAATTAAAAACACAATCAACAAAACATTGTTACGTCACACAATTACGAAAAAAAAAAACAAACTACTATAATATTTTTTGAAACTGAGGTTGGTAACAATGTTTTATTGATTGTGTTTTTAATTTAAGTACAAATATTGCACTCAGAGGAATCTTCTTTCTGCAGCATAAAATTTCTGATGAAGGTTGAAATAAAAACCGAAACGTTAAAATATATATATATATATATATATATATATATATATATATATATATATGTATATATATATGTAGAGTGGTCATTCCGGGAGTATATCCGTTGGTCGTTTGTATTCCTTGCGGAATTTTGCAGACGTTTCGCCAAGATCACACTTGGCATTTTCAATGCTATCTAACTGGTGTCAGATGATTGACTGTCAGTCAATCATCAATATATATATATATATATATATATATATATATATATATATATATATATATATATATATATATATATATATATACATATATATATGTATATATATATATATATATATATATAGGTATATATATATATAGATACAGGGTTAGCAGTCAGTAGGTTGAGTCAGGTGAGCCGTTAAGTAAAACTCTTTTTGTTAGCCTACCTTTCGGAAATCTTTATTCCTGTTTCAGGGCTTCAAGGTGAATTTAAGTTGAAAACTAGCATCTTGTGCCGAACAGAACATATTTATATTATAAAACTACTAAAATTTTACATGATTAAACACTACTTTGATTACAAAAATTAATTTAATTAGCCTTAATTTCTAAAATGCAGATAAACTTTTTCAAGACACCATGTTGCCGGTACACGTTTTAAAGACCTTGGTCTTGAGTTGAGAAGGTCTTCAAAACGTGTACCGGCAACATGGTGTCTTGAAAAAAGTTTATCTGCATTTTTAGAAATTAAGGCTAATTAAATTAATTTTTGTAATCAAAGTAGTGTTTAATCATGTAAAATTTTAGTAGTTTTATAATATAAATATGTTCTGTTCGGCACAAGATGCTAGTTTTCAACTTAAATTCACCTTGAAGCCCTGAAGAAGGAATAAAGATTTCCGAAAGCTAGGCTAACAAAAAGAGTTTTACTTAACGGCCCTTAACAACCACTGACTGCAACCTACTAACTCTAACCTCTTTGGTTAAAATTCTCTTTTCTAACTAGTTTCAGTCACGAAACTACCTCCTTTTCTATATATATATATATATATATATATATATATATATATATATATATATATATATATATATATATATATATATATATATATATTTTAAATTAAGCAAATATAAGTCTATCTTGGGATATAGTGTTTCTTAAGATTTAAGACAAGAAAAACTCCACTAACCAGAATTAATAATCAGGATGATGATTCAGCGTTGTGATGGGCGGGAAAAGCATTTTAAATTTGCACTGACCAATCACAACGCTCTCATGGACAGCCAGCTTTAAACACGGAACAAAAAGGTTAGTTCAAAAACAGTCAGTGTCTAAAAGCGCTAAGGCTAGCGATTTACCAAGCAATACACCTGATACTCCCACCCGCGATTTTGGCCGCTGGCAAGTATAGCGTTGTCATGACAACGGAGCGTCAATGCGTAAACAAAACCCCGCATGAGGTGTATACTTCGATCCGTTTAATATTTGCAATACACTTGCTGATCGCGGATTGCGATGTCGCGTTGCCGAAAGCGGAGGAAAGCGACTCGCACCAGCGGTTAATTTATCTGCTAGATTTTCAATGGCGAATTTTTTAAGTAAGGAATAGAAATGAGAAAAATAAATTGAATAATAGTAATATGTTTTTTATGTTTTATTATTTACTTATAAGCGTTTGACATTTAGCTGAAATTTGTACCATCGTGTCGAAAAAAAATCTGGGACATCCAGATAGCAAAGTGTCCCTGGTCTATAAGAAAAGACATCAAAACATAATACTCTAATAGAACCGAAGATGAAACTATAATTTGCTGTCTCAGTTTTTTTTTCGACACTATTTTGGATCGGGATTTGTCAACTGACATTTCAAACATCTGGTCAGTCCGTCATTGAATCGGAAAAAATGGTAAAAATTTGGATATTTTCATAAACAAAAAAAAGTATATAATTCGTAACTTTAAATTTAGAAGTTAAGTAATACTGAAATTAATTTTCAGAAGTGCACCGGATTTTGGAAGGAGACATTCGACTGCACCTAAGTATAACTATGGGACATACAGTCCTGCTATAGCAGAACAAGGGCCTCTTTTGAGAAGCGTGAGACAGGCACCTTACAACCCGTCTTTTTATAGGTATTTTTTTGCCTTTTATTTTCGGCCGTACTATATTTATTTTATGTATTTTTTGTCTTTTCACTAAAAAATTGATTAAAATTACACATAGGGCCCGTTCAGATAGTGTTTTGTTTTGCGACGACCCTCCATCTCAACTATGTCATGTGATGCACCAAGAACCCTGTCAATCTTCCATACCAACGACAAACCTTGGACTATTAGTAGCCCTCTCGATTCATAGCCTTCTTGAAGGGCTGGTTGTTGGTCTAGAGGGTCTACCTACCAAGGTAAGTCAGAGACAAGAATGAGACGAGTAACTGGTCCTAACAATTTGTCCATTGTATTTATCTCTTTCTGGTTTAACGCAAGTTCCAATAAATATGTCTTTGTCTTTCATCTTGGCAGGCTATTGTAGATGGTAGCAATCATCGCTTTGCCCTGGTTGCCAAGTTGTTTACAATTTCTGCATGTAAACTCTAATGTCCTGTTTTGGCTCACATCTAATTAAGAGAAAGAAAATATACCATGAATCGAATATTTTTAACTTGACAAACGTTGCCGCAGGCAGTCACGCCGAAATGTTAATCGATATTTTAGTGTATTCCTTTACCTTGTAAAACCGTTCTCTGAACTATCAATAGTGTCAAGAACGGTTCTACAACATGAAAAAAATTCCAAAAATTGTAAAAGGAACACTTATGGTGTCGTTCCGGGCGGTTCTATACCATAAAAGGAATACAGCAATTTGTGTTTGATATTTTTCAATGGCCGATTTGTTTGGACAGTTTGTTTACATTTTCTGTGATTTATTGTGTGTTTCGTGGTTTTTTACCTTTAATTGGACTTTGAATATTGACTTTTATTAGTGATCACAGTGTATATATTAAATTTGTGCTTTTCAACAGATAATTTAAGGTAATATTGACATGGTTATCTGTAAGAAAAATTCTTTATAAAAACCAAATAAATGACATTTTTAATAAGGTGTGTGTAATTATTGAACTAAACCCCAATATTTTATATTAATAGGAAACAAAAACAAGTACCTAACATTAAGGGCAAAAATAGCACAGCTATATAATTTGAATTTGGCGCGCAAACGATAAAGTCGACTCACGCGCCATCTGCGTTTGCCTTCCTTGAAGACAGACAAGGAAGGCCCAGCAGCTATCTCTCTCTCGGATAATTTATTTACATTTAGTTGCTCGTCTCATTCTTGTCTCTGGGTAAGTGTTTAATTCTTTGAAATAAACCAATCTTTATGTTGCATCTTATACAAGGTGTATGGGAAAATGTAGGAAATCTTCCGGATATGAACAAAAAGCAAAATCCCTGTATATTTTGTTAAAATAAATAACAACAGGATATTTTTCAGGTGCTACTTTTACTAGGAGCAATAGCCTCTCACAAGCTAGTGGTTGGATTTTGTCTGGGGGTGGAACTAGCCTCAAATACCGAAACGTTTTGCAAGCATTTTATTTGTATTTTGGTGTTTTCTGCATCGTCTGTAGGAGGCATACTTTTGGGAATGGCCATAACGGAGATTCCTAGTGATGTTACGGATGTAGTTATTCCAATTTTACAGGTAATTCAATAATGGTTAATAAATAAGAAAATAATTATACAGGGTGTTTTCTCAGCCATTTTAATATAAAAAAACGTTCATATCAGTAAAAACACAGGGACCCTGTAATTTTATTGATTGACATTCGGGAGGGGTGGGTCATGGTTAATTCTGGTTAGTTAATTTTTTTTAATTTGTTTTATTAAAAAATTAAAAAGACCAGAACTAACCATGACCCGCCAATGTGTTTAGCCCAAGGTAATTTTATTTAGTATTTTTAACTTTTTCATGAATTTTATCTATTTTTTTGAAATCGGTTTAATTTTTTTTAAAAGTGTTTATAGAATAAAAGAGTTAAAAAGAATTGTCTTCTGATATACAGGGAGATTTAAAATTACGACATTCCCAGCAAACACTATTTGCCGGCAATGTACATTTTTCATATTGGCATTGATGGTAAAGCATTGGCAATTGGTGGCAATATTATGCCAACATCTTATACGCATTAAAAAGTCACTCCTAAATAAACACTTAATTGCCAATAAATTTTACATGCAGGCGAATTGCCGGCAAGCATACAAAAATGGCGGCATACCAATCCTGATTAAATAAAGCACGCGTTTTTGTTGCAGGCAAATAAATATTGGATTTTTGAAGGTAAACCTTCAACGCATATTCATACTTTTTAAACCATATTATTAACATTGGTAGTTAACTAACATTAAAGCAATTTTTTGATCTGTTTTATTTATAATGGCAGCTAAACAACATTATTTTATGTTTTTTACATAATTTAAAGGAAATGGCCTTTTTATAACATTTTATTGTTAAAAATCATGCAAATAAAAATTAGGTCAAACAAAATGTTTATTATGTATTTTGGAGCGAATAAAAATAAAATTATGGTAAAATTAGCTACGTTAATTTCGACCGAAGGTGACCGCTTTGTGCATTTGTTTTCTACGTGGTTTTCTAGCTTTTTAGTTTCTTTTTTAAAGAAAAGAGTCTTTTAATAGACATAATTAAATGTATTCATTACCTAATAAGTGTGTGTTGTGTGATTAATTGGTGATGGCTAGTCGAGAAGGCAAGATATTCAAGTAGACTATTAGGAGCTGTAAACATTTTGTTTAAAACTTTATTAAAAGTTTTAAAGATGTGTTAATAAAAAATATTATATATATTTAATAGTTTTTTTGACATACCGATAGATGGCGTAATGGACAATAAACTACTACGTTTCTGCAATATCTGCTATAGAGCGGTCTGCGGTAGGTGATCTCACTTAGCTTTGAAAGAAATATCTTCGGCTAGTGTAAAAACCTGCATCTCCGAGTTGGACAGTGTTCCTAGAGATGGTACTTTGCATTGTAAGGAAATTGCATGCAGTAAAGAGTTTTTTCCTATTTTAATTTTCAAATAAAATATCGCATCATTTTAACTTTAAAAAAAAGTACATGTGACAATTTTCGTCAATAAGACGTCAGCTTGCTGCTTGGGAGTATCTGCATTTGCCCACTTTCGTGTCTTTTTGTTATCTTTTTGCCAATAACTTATTAATGATGGATGCCATCATTTTAAACGCATTTTTTGCCAATAACGTATTAATGACGGATGCCATCACTTTATCTGCAACACGTGGCCTAATAACGATCAATTGCCCACTTTCGCGTCTTTTTGATACCTTTTTGCCAATGCCTTGCCATTAAAGAGTGTTGGCAATGCCAGTAAATTAAATGTACAACGCCGGCAAAAAATGTTATATGGGGAGGGGTGGGTCATGGTTAGTTCTGGTTGGTAATTTTTTTTTAATTCGTTTTATTAAAAAAATTAAAAAAATAATATTAAAATGACCAGAACTAACCATGACCCGCCAATGTGTTTAGCACAAGCAAATTTTATTTAGTATTTTCAACTTTTAGTGAGTTTTATTAATTTTTTGTAGTCGGTTTAATTTTTTTAAGTGTTTATAGAATAAAAGCGTTATAAAGAATCGTCTTCTGATATACAGGGAGATTTAAAATTACGAAATTGTTTTTAACCCTGTAGAAGAGGCCTATTATATGAGATAATGTGTTCTTTTTTATATATTTTTAAAAGGCCTTAGCTGGTGGTACTCTTCTCTATGTCACCGTAAGCGAAGTACTACCACGAGAAAGAGCCAGATGGCACCAACAACACGCCAAACGGTCCGCAGGAATCATTCAGCTGCTGTCCGTGGTCGGAGGATTTGTGTTAATGACGATATTTAGTAAATATTTAGGTAAGTTGGTTTTAGGTGACTCAGAAACGTATACCGTGTCTCCAAAAAATCGTATACATGTATACTAGACTGGGTCCAAAAGGGTTAATTTTTTGACGGTACTATGAAAATTTCATATACAGGGTGGCCCACCATATTCGACACGGTCTGTAGCTGGATAACCATGGGGTTTTAAAAAAATTAAATACTGGAACATATACAGGTCGGATAAGACCACAGTATAAAATTATTTTAGTCTATACAGGGTGTCTCAAAAAAGTGTGACGTATCAAAGTTATATATTTTTTAATGGAACACCCTATAGTTTATGACGGTTTTAGATTCTAATTTAAAAAATAACTCAAGTTTGTTTATAGTACTAAGTGTCTAATTTTATTCGTTTTATGATATTTAATTTTTTGAAAAATGCAGAGGTAAAATTAAATTGATTTTACTTTAACTCTTTTAACATTTTAAACTTTAAAATGTGTAACAAGATTAGAAAAAGCTTGTCATATCACACGTAGGCCAAATCAAGATCTAATATTGTACAGGGTGATCAAAAAATAATTTCAATTTTTCATAAAATCAAATAGTCATATCTCTCTTATTTTACATGGAACACCCCCTGTATTTTTTTACTTTACATGATGACAAATAAAATACTCCTTCACATGGTTATAGGTTGCCTATACCTATCTTTTGTGCTTTTTAAGTAAAATCTGTTTTACAAATTTTTAGTCCAAATGTTTATTGATATTAAAGTTGTTTTTCTTAAGAAAATAACAACGACCATTTATTGATTACTAATTTTTTAGTCAGTTTAAAAGAAATTTCAATGATTTTAAATAAAAACCCTTTTTCTACAACAAGATGATATAATACTGGTAGGATGTGAAAAATGGTCTACTTTAGTCTAGAGTTAATACTAAAAAATATTTCAGGAGAAACCATCTGATAACCTTAATAGTTGCTTTAAAAAATTTGACACAGTGATTATGGATAATGGAAGAAATGAGTTATAGGTCACAGAATGTCGTCATTACTGACCAGAGGCGTTATTAGGATTGTTTAAAAACATAAGTTTTATCATTACCACATTCAGCTGAAATAAGTGTTATTGGAAGTAGCATTCTAAGCAACTAATGATTTTTTTTCGGTGAATTTTAAAAATAGTGGCAGATAATACAAAATCTTTTAATTTTGTGCTTTTTTCCAACAAATTTACATTTTGCAATAACGGCTTAGTAAATAGGCATAGCTATATCACAGCCTACTTACATTTATATTATTTATTATATTACAAAATATGTTAAAACGGAATTTACTTAAAAAGTATAAAAGATAGGTATAGGCAACCGATCACCATTTGAAAGAGCATTTGGTTTGTCATCATGTGGTGTAAAAAATACAGGGTGTCCCATTTAAAATAAGAGAGATATTGCAATTTGACTTTCTAAAAAATTAAATTATTATTTGATCACCCTGTATAATCTATGATCTCGATATGACCTACGTACGATAAGGCAGACTTTTTCTAATCTTGTAACAAATTTTAAAGTTTAAGGAGTTTATATTGTTAAAATAAAATTAATTTAATTGCACCCCTGCATTTTGAAAAAAAATCAAATATCACAAAAACGAATAAAATTAGACACTTGGTACTATTAACAAACTTAAATTATTTTTTTATGTAGAATCTAAAACCGTCATAAAATATAGGGTGTTCCATTTAAAAAAATATAACTTTGATACGTCACACTTTTTGAGACATCCTGTATAGAGTAAAATAATTTTATACTGTGGCCTTATCCGACCTGTATATGTTTCAGTATTTACTTTTTTAAAAACCCCATGGTTATCCAGCTACAGACCGTGTCGAATATGTTGGGCCACCCTGTATGATGATTAAAAACTATTGTGAAAGTTTTACTTTGGGCACATTATATTGAGCAAAATACCTATTAAGTTACTATGCTTACTGACTTTTTAAACCAATGTAATACATTTTTTGTTCAGATGACCAAAGTATAGAACTCTTAATATTAATATTAGGGTAGTGGAGCCCTAGAGGGGATTTCTGAAGATACTACAACACGTCAGAAGGATACCTTGTACCCGATTAAATACCTTCACCAAATACGAGCCCCGTATACAGGGGCAATCGTAAAAACAAAAATATATCCATCAGAAATTGTCGTGAGTCCCAGATCGTTGCTCTTGATATATCCAAAGCTTTTGACCAGGTCTGGCATGCCGCACTTTTTAATAAACTTCCCTCCTATGGTCTTTCAACTAAACTCTGTACTTGGCTCTCTAGTTATCTATTTGATCAACGTATATCAGTTATTGTGGACGGCCATTCTTTAAGCTTTCACCAAGTAAATGCTAAAGTGCCTCAGGGCTCAGTTCTGGCACCAACATTGTTTCTTCTTCACATCAACGACCTTCTCTCGTCCACAACTAATTCCATTCATAGTTTCGCCGACGATAGTACCCTTCACTCCAGTTTTCAGGTTCCTAAACCCATCACTAAACCTGATTTGGAAAACAAACGCAGAGCGATGCAGATATCTCTTTTGCAGGATCTTAATTTAATATTGGATTGGGGCGCTAAAAATCTCGTCCATTTTAATGCATCCAAAACACAATCATGTTCCTTGTCGCGAAAACAGTCATCAAATACTCATCCTCTACTTATGAGCGGTCAAGCTTTACAGAGCAAAGACCCCTTTAATCTTGTTGGCGTCACATTTAAAAGTAACCTTAACTGACATAAACACATTGTATCTAAAGCCACGGCAGCTTCAAAAAAGCTTGGATTTCTCTTTCGAGCCAAAAAGTATTTTTCCCCTTCTAATTTATACACTTTATGTGTCCCAAATCCGACCTTCCTTGGAATATTGTTCTCATATCTGGGGCATGGCGTCCCCCACAACCCTAAGCATTCTTGATTCTATTCAAAGAAGAGCTATTCGTCTCATTAATGATTCTTCACTTACAGAAAGGCTTCCATCTCTTGCCCATCGTCGGGCTGTGGGGGATTTATCGCTTTTTATAGGTACTTCCATGGCTTCTGCTCTAAAGAATTATCCAGTATAGTTCCTCCACTCACGGTTCCCAACAGAGAAACTCGTGGTTCCGCACGTATGCATCCCTATACGGTCCAACTGGACAGGCCCCGAACTTCCCACTTTGTTTGTTCTTTTATCCCTAGAGTTTCTAGATTGTGGAACCTGCTGCCCGCGGACGTCTTTCCCTCCCCCAAATCTTCAAGTATTTAAGTCCCGTGTCAACAAACTCCCTCTTACCTCGCTTAAGACACCCACGGTACGTTAGTATTTGGGCTTTTAGCTTTCGTGGTTTGTCCAAAGATAAAAAAACGAAATGTTTTTATGCTGGTCTTCACGTTAGACTGTCTCTTTTCCTCACATTGCTTATGGTATTTAGCTGTTATTTGCTAAGTCAATTATTTTTTCTTGGTCTAATATACTTGTTTTTCATTAGTATTTTTTACCGAGTGGAATTAGTAAATTTTCATAAAATCCCTCTGTTAATCACCGCGTGCTACAGAGAAACAAATACAATTGGTTGGCGGTCAACGATTTGAAAATATACGTTTCTCTTTTTAACTTTTTGCATTTTGCACTGACCCATAAACCCGTAATATGGTCAACTTAAAATGCGGCAGAGTGAATTGGCTCGATACTGTATTAAGGAACGTTTCGCATTGCGATAGAATTGTTGTTTTTATGAATTGATTACTTTTATGTTTTGACCAAATGACCTTATAAAAGAGCCTGATATGCAAAGTCGGTCTGTATAAGGTCACGACATTCGGCCATATTGCTTTGACGTGTTATGACGTCACATCTCCCATTTTTCGGCCATGTTGTTCAGTGCCGGAGATATACATGTTATTGTATTAGTAGAACAACCGTTTACACAACAGTTTTTAATTGTTATTAAGTTGTAAATGCTTTTACTTTAAATAAAAAACATTTGGAATTACATCTTTCAACAAATATCACTTCCAAAACAATGCAAAATGAAATGCGCAAATTCTAGACGCCACTGAATTGATCTACAGCTTTGATTTTTACCCAGTCTTGCCAACTTTTCTCCGTGGAGTGCCCTTCCGTGCGTCCCTGACCTCGAACCGCCTAAAAGTTGAGGATATGTCGCAACCTTATAAATATAAACTAACCTTGCCTGATATGATTGTTCTGTCATACTGCTAAATGTGTTACCGTTGGGAGGTTTTCAATCGATGTTTTCTCGAAAACTAATAAAGATAGCAATAAGGCACAAGACAGCTATAAAAAGAAAAAAAGCATAATAATAATTGTGTGTTTTTTTTTCAGATCATGATGAATAAAATGCCGTGAAAACTGTTTTTCTGTGTGTGTGATATTTTTAAATGTTTGTATTACTTTAGATAGTAAGTGAAAACATATCGATACAGAAAGTATACATTTTGTGATACATTTCAATTAGTTATTTAAAAAATAACTTTAAATTTGTGTTTGTAAAAATGTACAAAGTCAAAAGATTGATGAAAAAGTTGTATGACCATATATTTTTTAAATATAGGTAAAATTTCTGTAAGACGAATACACAAATAAATGTTTTTTACTAACAATATGTTGTTTAAATTTTAATGTGTTTAAAAACAAAAAGGTGTCCTATACATCTAGGTAGTTTAAATAAGAAAATTTTATAACTTTTAAAGATTTATACAAGATTATTTGTGGTTAGGGTAGATTCTAAGTTGAAAATTTTAACTGGTTCTTGGAAAAAACAGGTTTACATACTTGCTTTAACTGCGAAATCTCCATTTTTTTTAAACTTTCTTGTTCTAATGTGAAGGAAGCTGGCAGACTTGCCACCGAAACGTCGTTGTTTAATTAGATTTTTTTGGGTTTTTGGGGAGCTTTTCTTTATGGTGTTTTAGATGACCAGCCCAGGCCAGTTTATAGGGGTCAATAGGGCTGAACAGGGTCAGCTCGTATACCCCGGGAACACGACCGAAGCGGTCCCATTCTTTCCAGGCGTGTACCCAACAAAAGACCATCAAATAATATGCTATCCACCACGACTCTCTCCCCAGACCGGTTTCGCCTGCCATCAGTGAGGCTGTATCGAGTCGTGGTCAAAAATAATTTCAATTTTTCAGAAAATCAAATTTTGTATGTATTGTATGTATGTACCCTGTATTTTTTTACGTCACATGATGACAAATAAAATACTCTTTCAAATGGTGTATAGGTTGCCTATACCTATCTTTTGTGCTTTTTTAGTAAAATCTGTTTTACAAGTTTTTAGTCCAAATTTTTATTTAAATTAAAGTTGGCTGTGACATAGCAGCCATTAATATTTTTCTTAAGAAAATATCAACGACCATTTATTGATTACTAGTGTTTTAGTCACTTTAAAAGAAATTTTAATGATTTTAAATAAAAACCTTTTTCTACAACAACAAATGATATAATACTGGTAGGATGTGAAAAAATGGTTTACTTTAGTCTAGAGTTAATCCTGAAAAATTTTCCAGGAGAAACCATCTGATAACCTTAATAGTTGCATTAAAAAATTTGACACAGTGATTATGGATAATGGAAGAAACGAGTTATAGGTCACTGAATGTCGTCATAACTGACTAGAGGTGTTATAAGGATTGTTTAAAAACACAAGTTTTATCATTAACACATTCAGCTGAAATAAGCGTTATTGGAAGTAGCATTATAAGCAACTAATGATTTTTTTTCTGTGAATTTTAAAAATAGTGGCAGATAATACAAAATCTTTTAATTTTGTGCTTTTTTTTAACAAATTTACATTTTGCAATAACGGCTTAGTAAATAGGCATAGCTATATCCCAGCCTACTTACATTTGAATAGACATTTGGAATAAAAATATGTTAAAACGGATTTTACTTAAATAGTATAAAAGATAGATATAGGCAACCTATACACCATTTGAAAGAGCATTTGGTTTGTCATCATGTGGTGTAAAAAAATACAGGGTGCTCCATTTAAAATAAGAGAGATATTGTTATTTGACTTTCTAAAAATTGAAATTATTTTTTGATCACCCTGTATAATCTATTATCTCGATATGACCTACGTATAATAAGGCAGACTTTTCCTAATCTTTTAACAAATCTTTAAGTTTAAGAAGTTTATATTTTTAAAATAAAATTAATTTAATTGAACCCCTGCATTTTGAAAAAAAAAAAAATTAAATATCACAAAAACGAATAAAATTAGACACTTGGTACTAATAACAAACTTAAATTATTTTTTTATGTAGAATCTAAAACCGTCATAAAATATAGGGTGTTCCATTTAAAAAAAAATATAACTTTGATACGTCACACTCTTTTGAGACACCCTGTCACCCACCACTTTCAGTGTCGCTCAAGAGGCCACTGGGCATATTAAACTTGATTGAGTTAGTACTTAATCAACCCCTTAACGCAATAATTAATACAAATAATTACCTAAAAGATATTTTAATATACTGTGTTATATGCATAAGTTGGCGTTATATGGAATTTTATTATTTATTAGATATTTATTTTACAAAAAAAAAAAAAGATATTCTTTATAAAAAGTTCTGCTGCGAATACCATATGAAATGACTTCAATTTTTATTTTTAAAATGGAACACCCTGTATATTTTAACATTTATTGATTTCTGAGACAAATAGTACACATTCCGACTTAGAAATGTATTACGAATCCAAAATGTCAAAATTAGAGGATGTTCCATTAAAAAATTTAAAATTGGAGTCATTTCCAGTTAAACTCGGAAGTAACTAAAAAGTGAGAAATATGCGAAAACTCTTTTCTTTCCATATCTTTTAGTTATACCAAGTCTCATTTTAATATGGCCAATACTCTAGGAGTTATAACTTGTTTAATGAATAAGTCGTTGACACCCGGTATAGAGTAAGACACAAGTATATATTTTTTAAATATACACCCTGTATATAATATCATATAATTGCTAATAAAGAGTTATGACACTGAATTTTTAAAAGAAAAAATT